>CAJUYG010003283.1:0-19623 GCA_910591675.1 Galerucella calmariensis
TTTACCATAGTAACTTATTATTAAGGTACAACATGTTACAATATATAATTCAAATAAATTTACAAAAAAAAAACAAATAATTCAAGGTATTTTATACAAATACATTTCTGTTGATTTGAATAATGTTTATTTAATACCAATAAATATTGAACAAATAACTAATTTATTTGGAAAAAAACGATCAATTTTATCAGTGTATGTTGAATGGTTGATAATCTTGAGAAATAATCATTACTAGTGCCTCATCTAGCTTTTTTTTCCTTCGGGAGTTATCTTCATACATACCTAAGTGCTCTACGGAAAAAGGGACTTACTGAACGGACACTGGATCTTGCTGAAGAAGTTTCGGAATGACTGGAGCTAGCAGTTAAAAATCGGTAATAAATAAATAATATAACTACAAATATCAGTTAAAACTAAATTCTTACTTACTACTTTTACTACTACTACTTTTAGATTTTTTGTGTGTTGATAGAACAAATTACATGTACTTAAGCCAGGAAAAATATTTTAAAAAAAGTTCTGCCCCTCAGTTTTTAAATTTGGGGCGGTCGCTATATTTGCCACTATCCGTTTGAGGTCTTCCCCATTTTTATAAATTTAGTGGCAAATATAGACACCACTTGGTAGAAAAAACCAACAAGACATATTTTAGCAAAAAAATGTTTATTTATATTTATTTATATATATATTTATATACATAACACAAACACTTGAAATACAATACAAAATTCAAACAATGTCAACAAAAATCATTTATTTCTAATGGAATGATCCGTTTTACTTTCCATGAAAAGGTTTGTAGCATCCTATAAACAAAGAAACACCACATTCATCACACAAAATATTTGATCTTTTGACATTTTTTTTGTGCTACAGTAAGCACACCTTCTGTAAATTTCTTTAGAAGGTAGATGAGAATCAATATTTGCTTGACGTAATGTACTGGACACGCTTACTGGCCTCTCTGATTCAAGTTTTGAAATCTTTTGCTGCCTTGTTGTCTTTTGGGTCCCTCTTTTATTTTTTCCTTGAAAGTCGTTTATCAGTTCATTTGCTAAAATTGTGGTATTATTTTTTTATTTGACCGTTTTCTTTCCTGGCAATGTATAATATAAGAATTTACTATTGCAGTGTCGAAAAGATAATAAAATAGTTTTACCCACCATCTACGAGATTTTTTAGACACATTATAACATTCAAGTAACTGGTCAAAGTGGTCCACACCTCCCATGAATTTATTATAATCTTTGACTACTTGTGGACATTGGATTATCTCCTGTTTTTCTTTTTTATTGGTTCTGGTAACATGAGAAGGATTTGAAGGATTATGAAAATTACTCATAATTACAACAGGTTTCGAACCTCTGTCTCTCCATTTAACAATTGATATGTCATTCGCTTGCACAAAATCTGAGTCTCCCATTTTTAATTCTTTATCTGAAGCTTATTTTTCTTTTGGATAAAACAAAAAAACCCAACGAAAGCAAATTTGATAAAAGAGGTATTGTAGAAAAGAAATTATCAAAGAACAGGCATCTTCCTGTATTTCTAAGGGATTCTGATAAAGCAAAAACAGTTTTTTCTCCTAAAGTGCCCTCTGGAACCGAATCCGATTTTCCCTCATAGACAATAAAATTATATAAATATCCAGTTTCCGCGCAAGTAAGTGCCCAAATTTTGAAGCCCCTTTTGGTAGGTTTTAGGGGCATATATTGTTTTAGGCTCGTTCTGCCTTTGAAACCTACCATGCTTTTATCTATGGATACATGTCGGCTGATTGTGAAGGACGTTTTATATTTGTTTGACAAAATATTTAACAGTGGTCTGATTTTGTAAAGTTTATCGAAACCTTCTTGTCTCCTAGGCATTTGATCATTGTCATTTGCATGCAGATACCTTAAAATTTGTAAAAAACGCCTCAGTGACATGATTCTAGCTATTCTATCAACATGAAAATTTTGATCAGTGGACCAGTACATTCGCAAACTTGGCAAGGGATGAAACCCTCAATGGATGAAACCCTGTAATAATAAAAATTCCCAAAAAACATCAAATTCTTTTTCAGTCAAATTAATGTTCACGTTATTTTGAGCAGCATAACGTTCCGACTCAACTAATATGTGTTGTCATAGAAAAAATGGAAAAATATTTCTTTGGGAGATTCGAAGTTTACACAAAAATTGGGTTTAGAATCATGAGGGAAGGAAAATTTTTTATAGATTTCTGGATCTTTAGCACTTTTTTTCCATTCATAGGTCGACGATTGGAAATGAGTAAAATCCTTGATAGTAGAAGTGTTTTTTCTGCATAATCTTCATCATCTGAAGAAGACTCGTCCGTATATAAAAGAGGCTTACGTTTAACGGGAGTATCATCAATTTGATATTCTGGGTCATTCCCAGTAGCAAGTAGCTGATGTTGAAGGTAGAGATGTTGATGTAGATTGTATAGACTTACTTCTCGAAAGGTTAGAAAAATCACTTGTTATGTGTAATTTTCCATCATCTGCATCACTATAACCTACATATTTTGAGTCTTCAGCCTGCTATTCAGAAATTGACACCGAGTCGAGAATGTCATAAGCTTGATCGGAAGTAATTTGATCCACATCACCAAAATCCAGAATCCTGGTAGCTCTCTGAATTCTATCTAAAAAATAAAAGGAAACATTTGAAAAAAAACTAAAGTCTGTACAGAAAGTACGAGGAGTAATAAATCATTCATTCGAGTAGATTTCATAGACGTACCAAAATATATTTTAAGAGGGTATACCGTAAGGTACATTTTGTATTGAACGAATGAGTTGCAGCTATGCTAAAGAATATACGATTTAGGTCAGAGGTAACGGGATGTACTAATTTTAATAAAAAAAAGTGATAGAGGTACATAAATTTTAGTAAGTTTGATAAAGAAAGGCAACACAGTTTATTCATAATAGAAAACAAACCAATCTGTAACAATAATTATTTTATATATTTTTGTATATATGTGTGTATAAATGCTGGATATACAGTTTCCAAATCTTGGCAAGATGAAAACATTAAAAGCGGAAGGCAGGCATTCGTGGAAGGTTTGTCGTTAGGTTTGCAGCCACCATCTGGAAAAGGAAAAAGACTTATCATTGTCCATGTTGGAAGTTCTGAAGGTTTTGTTGATGGTGGATTATTAACTTTTATTTCAAAACGCACGGGGGACTATCACGAAGATATGAATGGGGATGTCTTCGAGGAATGGTTTGTTCAAATGTTGGATCTGATTCCAAAAGGGGCTGTTATTGTTATGGACAACGCAAGTTACCATTCACGGTTACGAGAAGCATTGCCCACAAGTCGTTGGCGTAAAGCAGAGCTTATGGAGTGTCTTATTTCGAAAAATATTAAGTTTCCAAAAGATCCACTAAGGAAAGAACTTTACAGAATTGCAAAAATGAACAAGAATAAATACAAAACCTACATTGTAGAAGAAAGGGCTTCTTCTCGTGGTATATCAGTTCTTCGACTTCCCCCTTATCATTGTGAACTTAATCCCATAGAATTAATATGGGCTCAGGTAAAGGGGGAAGTTGGAAAAAAAATACTACTTTTAAAATAAACGATGTTGTGAAATTGTTTGAGAGTGCTGTAAGTCATGTTAGTAAGGAAAATTGGACAAACTGTATCGAGCATGTTATCAAAGTAGAGGCAAATATGTTGAAAGTTGACAATATTTGTGATGATTTAATCGACCCTATTATTATTAATGTCAACAACGATTCTTCCTCTTCCGAGTCGGATATAGAATAAAATGTAAGTAATAAATGTATTCCAATAATTATTTCTTTTCATTTTTTGTTATATTATAATTTAAAACGTATTTGCATTGCGTTATTGCTTATCTGCTAATCCTTTAACAATGAAGAAACCCTAAATTTTGCTACAACTGAAACAAATACGGGGTCGATCTACCTGGTTTTTAGATTTACGGAAGAAATGTAATTTAAAGTGAGAGATTTATCAAAAATTTCATGGTGCTCCCTGTAAAGGTTTTGCATACTTAATTAGGGTTTATTACTCCTCGTACTTTCTGTACAGACTATAGGTACCGATTTTTTAAAACTACTTATTTTTTCATTTTTTATCCACTTGAGACTAACAAATTCTGAATCACTCTATAAAATATTTTTACTTAAACTAGGGAAAACTGGAAGCAACTATCAAAATCCCATCATAATGAAATAAGATTTACGACTTTGCTAGCTGTTCGACAATATACCGTCGCGAAAAATTAAAATGACGGATCACAAACCCCAACATTAATCTATTCACATATCAAAGAAGTATTTCTTAAAAAAATTCAAAAAATCGAGAACCCCAGAATGTCCAAACGAAACACGCCCCTCTACAACGAAATCGTGATAATACAGGACAAGGTCATAGATAACAGTGGAGGTGGAGGTAACATATTCGAAGTACATTCCTCGTTTGTACGTTTTCTAAAAACTTAGTAAAAGGGCTAATAACAAGTTTGCCGACACTTTTATATATAAGGTACACTGTAGTTTCAATACTATATACAACATAGATTAATATTTTATATTTACTTACTCATTTTATTTTTAGATGTGACAATTATACAGAAAAACTTGTAAAATTGTAAAAAAAATCAATATTCTCTTAACGGATAGTGGCATATATAGAAACCACTTTTCAAATAAATCCGTGCTGCGTAACTACTAAACGCTGGAATACAACTAAATCACCTGATACGGAGGTGCAATTATAATAGAATAATATATTCTATAATAGAATATCTTAGCGCCACACAGAGATGTTGCGGGTTGTTTCTAAAGATAAAAATTTAAGTGGCAAACATAGCGACCAGTAACCTATGAAGGGTTTTAAACTGGAAGAATTGCAAGAAGTTAATGAAGGTTGAAATCTATTTAAGTGATCTGAGGGAGTATTCCCACTTGTTTTATACTCCTTGCCACATTGCCAGCATTTTGCAAATTTCGTATCTCTAGGTCATACCATTTCTCTCTATTGTCAACTATCGCACGCCCCGTCAGGTAGTCCTCTACTAGATTAACTAGCCCCCCCCCCTACTCCAAGCTTTATCAACGCCCTCAACACCGCCCGTTTACTGGCCCTGTTGAACGCGTTCCCTTCGTCGAAGAATACGAGTAGGGCCAATAGTAGAATATCGATGGTTAAATTCTAATAGCGTTTTCCATTGGCACGCACTAAGTTGGCACCAAGCTCGAGTGTACTCTACACCAGTGTACCGATATTTTGCACAGTGCAGGGTCAATGGAACACAGAAAAGTTGTCAGTTGTCATTCGTCAAATCAAGTTGGTTGTTTTGTAGTGGTTTTTGTTGTTTTGATTACTTTTCAAAACGTTTTGTTGATTTTGTTAGCTAAAATGGAAGAAACAATCAGTTTTATAATTAACAATGAAAATTTTACCCTAACATTTCCCAACGATGATGAAGTCATCTATACACTGAGAAGTAGGTATTGAAAACTATCACTAATAAATGAAATACTATATAAAGTGTTATCTTCTCTAGGTGAAGATGAATTTGCTGTACAATATATAATGAATCTTCTCAACAATGGTTATCTGTCATTAGCAGAGCCGGTGCAGGAGGTTTATAGATTGGAAGGTGACAGGTAATCAGAATTTAATTCATGAATATCACGAAGACTAGCAGAAATGTATTTTTTATAGGGAAACTCTCTTGTATTCATCAGATGCTGTTGTTCATGCTGAAAACGAAGTTGAGGAAAACATACTGGAAAATCAAGAAAATATCCAAAAAGCAGGTGCAGTTTATGTATCCAATATCATAACAAATTATCTAGTTGTTTTATTATTTAACATTAGAAATAATGAGAAAATTTTTATTAATAGTACATTGAAAGATTATTCATTTCTTAAAACAACTTAATACTTCCAATCACTGGTTCAGAATTTGTAAAATACTCTACTTTTTACAATAATATCCAGTGAAAAATAAATAATTTTGACCTAAATATTTCTGTAGAAGTGATAGTAATGGTTTTAAAAATCAATATTTATCATTTTTCAATTACCATAAAAAATGAAACGTATAATTAATCTCTTTTTAGAATGGACTGAGGCTGGAACAAAACTTTTATTGGATTTATATCAAGAAAACATGCCCCGGGTAGGGCCTATGAAAAAATACAAAACTAAAAAACATATGTGGCAAGATATCAGTAAGAACATAAATAATCATTTTAAAATAAATAGAAATGCAACTCAGGTGGAAAACCGATACAAGACTGTATTAAAAAGAAAAAAGGCAGCTGTTGAAAACAGTACACGTTCAGGTTCTTTGCGTCAATCTGTACCATATGAATTTGAATTGAACAAAATCAGTGCACTGGATGACAGTATTGAGCCAGAGGTACTGGGTAGTGCTTCAGGAGTTCGGATTTTGGAGGGAAATCATAATAAAATACCTTCTGAGACAGATATTCCTAATACATCTAGACAAGGATCATCAACTTCATTTGTCGATACAGATAGACTGCCTGGTACATCAAAGCAAGAACCATCAGATTTATCTGGTACAAGAAGACCTGTACTGAAACCCAGAAAAAAAGAATCAATATCTCAAGTTTCAAAACTCATCCACAAAGAAAAACAAGAATCTAGAGAGAGGCACCACAAGGAGAAGCTTGAGCTGATAAGGGAGCTGTTTAAAAAATGAAATGATATTATTTTATGATATACTTCTTTATTTTGTTTTTTGAGAAAGTACTGTTTATTTTCGTAAGAATGGCTTCTAATTTTATTTATTGTTTTATAGTACAAACTTATTTACTTTGTATTGATAGCAATGTTTTTATTTATTTTAAGAATAACTTCTGATTTCATTTATTGTTTTATAGTACAAACTTCTTTACTTTGTATTGATAGCAATGTTTTCATTTATTTTAAGAATAACTCCTCATTTTATTTATTGTTTTATAGTATAAACTTTGTTACTTTATTATTTATCTTCTATTCAATTTTACAATGTTTTGATTAACCCTTAGTTTTTCACTTTTATGTTTACCATTTTTTATTTTATTCTGAGAACACAATAAAATGTTTTGTTTTGAGATAGTATTTTATATTGAAATAAACCCTTACAAAAACTATTCACACTATTAAAATTATAAATTAAAAAAAATGAAATTTTGATTAAAAAAACTTCAAAATAATTGATCTTGAAACTAAAATAAGTTTCAAATTTTATTTTTCTATGCCGGTATACTCCCAGTTTCAATCCATGTATTGTAGATATTCACATAGCCTATTACGTTTTTCTTCTCCCATGCATTTCATCCGCAATTCAGAATCAGTTTCTGTGGGAGCACCATTGTCAATATTATCATTCACTATTTCCTGTTCATCCAAAATGTCATTATTATCTATGCATATATTATGTAGAATACAACAGGATATTATAAATTGAGTTATCTTTGGGACAGTATGCATGTCCAGCTGGAGCAATTGCCTAAATCGGCCCTTCAAAATTTTCAATCAACACCCTTGTTGAGCTCAATTTCCTGTTGAATGAATGCTGTCTTTCAGTAATGTTACCATAATCTCTGTAAGGAACAAGTAACCATTTTCGGATTGGGTAACCATTATCTCCTAACAGGTGGTAATGATTTCCACATAATCCAGGAAGTCCTTTGGATATATATGACAATTTTAAAACCCGTGAATCATGAATTTTCCCTGGAATTCCAGTAAAAATATCTATGAATCTTCTCTTGAAGTCACATATGCCCTGTAAATTGATTGATGGAATGTCATGTCTGTTAACATAAGTTGACTTCACCTTGTGTGCTGGTGTTCTGATTCTCACCGATGTTCCATCAATACACCCTATAACTCCAGGAAATCCAGATACCCGCAAAAAAATCTAATAAATCTAACAACTACAGTAAATCTTTGGCACTCAGAATGTTTAGTTTCTTCTTATCAACAATATACTCACATTTTGGAATTCAGCAGCGATTTGTTGTTTTTCCTCACCACTGTTTGGCATTTTTATTACAGAGGTACCTATGCTAATAAGAAAATTCATTACCCTTTGGCTGACCCTTACAAGGGAAGGAATGGTCATTCCAAAACGCTCAGCAGTAGTACGTAGTGAGCACTTGTTGCCTGCAAACCTGTAATAATTAAATGTGAAATAATTTTGAGTTTAATTATAATGTGAATCATTACATACCATAGAAAAGAAAGTATATGGCTTGAGGCAGTGATCTGTTGCCTGCCTCCACGATTTTCATTTTTGGGATAAAATGTTGAGCTCTCAAATTTTGTAATCAGCATTTCTGCAGTTTCCGGGAGAAGTCTGAAATGGTCTTTGAACTAAAAAGAAATCAACCATAGATTTAATTTGAAGAAAAAAACGGATTCTTTTTTCTCACCTGATGTTCGTTCATTAAATTCACAACATCATTAATGTAGTTTTGAATTTTTGGAACAGATGTTCGTTTTTTAAGAATTATTTCTTCTATGTCCGTATCATCCGAAGATGACGATGATAATAATAAATAGGCTACTGCTTTTCTTTTTCTTTCGAATACGCTGCGTTCATCATTCGCATTCATTTTGCACTCTTGCACTTTACTCGAAACTACCTCCTGAGCAGGTGCCGAAAAAACTGCACTCAGTTCACATTCGCTTGCACTATTTCCTTCCTTCCTTCCTTCCTTATTTCCAAAGGAACATGAAATACTGGTGCAGTGCAGCCAATGGAACACAAATTTTGCACTCAGTTCAGTTTCAGTGCACCCTAGTTTTGTCAATGGAAAACGCTATAACATGTCGTATCCCCGTTAAATGGAATTTTACAGGAGACACAAATAACTATTTCGGCTTTGCTAGATAGTACAATCTACTGATGTAATAATTTATTAAGTAAAAAGACCTACTTAGAAATGTTTTTAATAACAAATAATATAATTTTTTGCAACATTTGTTTTACAGAATGGCATTCGACATATTAGAATTTTGTTTTTGTGGTTCACGACTTTTAGTATCTCATGGAGTGACTTATTAGTTATTATATTATTTTACTCATGTGGTTTGTAGAATAAATGGATAAAGGGTTACGATTAAAGTAACAAACACCATAACAAAACTTTTATTTTATTCTGACAATTTCTTTACATAAGACAGAAATAAAATATGAATAAGTAAATTTTATTTTACAGGAACGAATGGTAAATTGTCATATAAGCTGTGTACATCTGAATTTAATACTGTTTTTAAGTATTGTAAGTGTTTTTACTTAGTTTTTTTTATTGGCAATCTTGTTGAAAACAACTTTCTAAAGACTTGATTTTTTGGCAGGGGTGGTAAACGGATCCGTTTGGGCAAAATTTTATATTTTTCGTCGTAATTGACTTAATAGTGAATTGTTCCATTCGGTAAATATTTTAACCCTTTACTGCGCAAATTTTTTAATAATCATGAAAAAAATATATATTATAGAAAATTTAGTACATAACTCGAGAAAAATTAGTAAAAAAATTCTATTTATGTAATTTTATTTATTTTTTAATTTTTTTATAATGGTGAGCTTATGCACCATTTTACATAGGAAGTCTATGTCCAGTTACTGTCAAAATACAAAATGTTACCAAACTGACACCATTCATCTATTATCTTTAGAATGATACATTTATTGATGAAATTCTTTGAAACAATTTTTTTTGCATTAAAACATGAAGATGCATTACATTTCTCGCACGTAACGTAAGTATATCCTTTACATTTTGGCAGTTTACACCGTGGACGGTTGGAATTCCAAATTGGCCAATGTCCAAACTGGTCTTGGCGTACACCTTGAGGAGGAATATAGGAAGCTGGATTTCGTCGTTTTCTATTTTGTAAGTCCTTTTCAAGATTTGACTTTCGTCCTCGTTTCTTGGTAACTGCTAAGCCTGCCAACCCTAGGTCCATAGCAACTCCTACACGAAAATTTGCTGAAGTTAGCAACTTTGATGTTCTTATTTGTTGAGCATGTACGCGCTTGTAGAGTAACCAAGCATTTACTACTGACACATCTATAAGGTGGTAAAACATTCGAAAATACCACTTCTTTGATTTTATCGTAATTTTATGTCTGCCAATCAGACTGTCAATAAGGTCTACCCCAACCATGTGGCGATTGTATTCTTTCACCAATTTCGGGCAATCTACTGTGATCTTTTTCTGTTGCGTTTTATCAAATCGTTGGACTTGTTGTACTGGTAATATTCCACAATAGTTTGACAGAAGGGTGACGACTTTGTTATCTTTCCAGATGACAGATGTTGTATCAATAGTGTCAACTGTAGTTACGTACTTACTTATAGTCCCTCTTGGTGATTTTTCAATTTCTGGTGATTTACAATTTGGTAGTCGGTTTCTACGAACTGTGCCTAAAGCTTGAATGCCTTTTTAACCAAGATGTACCAAAAGAGGAAGTGTGGTGTAATAATTGTCGAAGTAGACTCTATGGTTAACTTTTTCAGGTAAATTTCGAAGCAACCTTGTAACCACATTAGCGCTGGCACCTAAGTTTGATTCTGTACCTGCCCCATTCTCATTGGTATTCTCTTGGCCAGTATAAACTTCAAAGTTATACGTATAACTTGAGACTCCTGACAATACAAACAACTTATAGCCCCATTTATGGGGTTTGGCAGGCATATATTGCTCCAAATAACTTCTTGCTTTTGTTGAACAGATTTGTTCATCAACTGATAAGTCACGTTCATATGTTCATATGGCACAGTTTGGAATCGCTCCAATAAGTGGTTGATAACTGGACGCAATTTATACAATCGATCATGATTTGCATCATTGCGATTTGTCATATTTGTATTGTCATTGAAATGTAATACTTTACGTATTTTTTCGTAATGTTTTTGAGAAATCATTTGCTTGATACTTTCTATACCAATTGACTTCGACCAATAGCTCCGAATACTTGGAAGATGTATGACAGACATCAATATGCAAACAACTATGTATTTCTTGATGTCCGTTGAAGTCAAATTATCTGGATGGTCTGTTGGATATTCAATATTAAGTAATCACCCTGTTTATAGATATGTTGATTTATAATATATGAGTTGTCAGATTTTGATTAATTAAAAATATATAAAAAGTCAGTTGTAACATTCATTCTTTCAAAGTTATTTTTCGGTGATATCTGATTGTAAATTCCACTAAACTCTAGAGGTTATGGGCCCAGTTACTGAGAAAGTAAAATAAAGTAAAACGTAACGCAAGATGTCGGATATCACAAAATTTAATATTATAAAGTTGAATGGAAATAATTACGGGATTTGGAAGTTTAAAATGGAGCTATTGCTGCAGAAGGAAGAACTATGGGAAGTCATAGAGAAAGATAAACCAAATCCAGAAACTGATGCATGGAAGAAACTCGATAATAAAGCAAGAGCAACTATTGGGCTCTTGATTGACGATAATCAAGTATCGCATATAAGAAATGCGAAAACAGCTAAAGAGGCTTGGGTATCTCTTAAACAGTATTATGAAAAATCGACCTTAACAAATCAGGTATGTTTATTAAAGAGAATCTGCAAACTGACATTAAATGAAGATGGTAATCTTGAAGAACATGTTTCAACGTTGCTAGATTTAATTTATCAGTTAAAAACTCTAGGCGAAGAAATTGGAGATCGCTTAGCAATTGCACTATTACTTAGCAGTTTACCTGATAGTTATACCTCACTAGTTATGTCTTTGGAAGGTCGAAAGGAAGATGATTTAACACTGGATATTGTTAAAGATAAACTTTTACAAGAGTATAGACGCAGAAAAGAATTTAATGCGGAAGGAACCAGCAATACTGAAGAAACAGTAATGAAAGCAAAAAGTTTTAATAAAAGCAAACTTAAATGTTATTTCTGTAATAAGGAAGGTCACCTGAAGAAAGATTGTGATTTTTATAAGAAATCAACGAGGAATTTTAAAGGTAAAAACAAGGTGAACAATGTTCAAGATGAAATGAAAAACGTTACAGAAGATTCTGATGAAGAATGTTGCTTCAATAACAAGGAAAAAGAAAAAAGAGAAACCGATTTTTGGTATATAGATTCTGGATGTACATGTCACATGGTGAATAATAGAGAGTTTTTTGATGAATTTGAAGAAGAGACTAATAAGGAGATATTTCTTGCTGATGGTAAGAAATTAAAGGCAAAAGGCATCGGTAAAGGTACAATTAATAGCCTTGTAGATAAAGAAATGTTAAAAATAACTGTAAAAAACGTTTTGTATGTTCCACAATTAGAAAACTGTCTTTTATCTTTAAGTGTCCTTGAAGACAAGGATTTGAAATTAGTTTTGCAAATAAAACATGTAAAATAATGAAATCGAACAAAGTATACGCCGTTGCTAAACTGGAGAATAAATTATACAGACTAAAGTGTGCAGAAAAGGTCTACTCAGTATGGGATAAGCAGGATATGGCTTGTATTCATGTTTGGCATCGGAGATTTGGTCACAGAAATCAAGAAACAGTAAAAAGTATGTTTGATAAGAATCGGGCTCAAAGAATATCATTGAAACCATGCATTGAAAAGTTGAACTGTGACTGCTGTATTCGAGGAAAAATGTCGAAGTTACCATTTCCAAAGCATTCTGAGAGAAGAACAAAAGAAACTTTGGAAATTGTACATTTAGATGTTTGTGGGCCAATGGCAAATGTGACTCCTGGAAGAAAAAGATATTTTTTAACCATGATTGATGATTTTAGCCGTTTTACCAATGTTGTTTTAATGAAACAGAAAAATGAAGTTTTTAGAAATATAAAAGAATTTGTGGAAAGCTGTAAAAATCAGTTTGGTAAGAAACCGAAGGTCCTACAGTGTGACAGAGGAGGAGAATTTTTAAGTAATGAAATGAAAGACTATTTAAAGAGTGAAGGCATAAAATTACAACTCACAGCACCTTTTTGTCCACAACAGAACGGAGTAGCCGAAAGGAAGAACCGATCTCTTCAAGAAATGGCACGTTGCATGTTGCTGGATGCAAATCTTGAAAAATGTTATTGGGGAGAAGCAATAGTTACAGCTACCTATCTACAAAATAGACTTCCTACTAAAGGTAATGGTGATAGAATTCCTTATGAGCTATGGTTTGGAACAGAGCCTTCATTAAACCATATTAGAACATTTGGATGTTATGCATATGCTTTAGTTCCCAAGCAAAAGAGAACTAAATTGGAAGACAAAGCAAGAAAATACATTTTTGTAGGTTATGACGAAAATTCCAAAGCATACAGACTATTAAATAAACAGACCAATAAAATTATCGTTAGTAGAGACGTGAAGTTTATTGAATCTGAACACGAGGAGAAGGTATTTGTTAATCAGAAATATAAAGAGGAAGACGAAGTCGAATTTGAAGTAGAAGAAAAGAAACAAAGTAACATTCTACAACCAGAGACAAAATCGCAACTAGAATTGACTGAAACTGAAGAAGAAAAGGACAATGAAAATAAAGAAATTCGACGATCAACTAGAAAGAATAAAGGTAAACCACCAGAAAGATACGGAGAATGCAGTTATTCAGCTTGTAACCATGATTTTGAGATTGAAGAACAGGAAGAACCCAAAACATATGACGAAATAAAATTAAGAAAGGATAGACTTCATTGGGAGAAAGCTATGAAAGAAGAGATGGATTCTATGGAAACTAACAACACATGAACGCTGTGTTCTTTACCTAAAGACAAAAATCTAGTAGGTTGTAAATGGATATTTAAAATTAAAAGAAATAATTTAGGTCAAATAGATCGCTACAAAGCTAGGATAGTAGCGAAAGGATATTCACAGAAATATGGACATGACTATGACGAAATTTTCGCTCCAGTAATCAAGCAAACTACAATGAGAACACTGCTTGTTATTGCCGGATACAAAAATTTGTTGGTTCATCACTTTGATGTGAAAACTGCATTTTTGAATGGTGAACTTGAGGAGGATATTTACATGTCACAACCGGAGGGATTTATTAAAGAAGATGAGAAAAAAGTATGTAAACTCAACAAAAGTATTTATGGTTTAAAGCAAGCAGCAAGAGTTTGGAACGTTCTTTTAGATAGAGTTATACAAAGCTATGGTTTCAGAAGGGGCTTAGCTGATCCTTGCTTATACATTAAAGAACGAGATAATGGAGAAACTATTTATATTTTGACTTACGTCGATGATATTTTGCTGGCTTGTCACAATAGCGAAACAATTGAAGAATTAGGACGATATTTCAATTGTTATTTCGAAACTAAATCTTTAGGAGAATTGAAATATTTCCTAGGACTACAAGTGGAGAGGCAACCTGATGGAATTTTTAAAATTTATCAGACAACCTATATTGAAAAATTACTGAAAGATCACAATCTTTTAGATGTCAAGTTTTCAAAAATTCCACTAGATACAGGATATTACAAAATTATTAATAATGATATTATAGGAAATCAAGACATTTACAGAAAAATTATAGGAGAACTTTTATATCTATCAGTTCATTCGAGACCAGATATTGCTGCAAGTATTTCGATTTTAAGCAGAAAAATTAATAAAGCTACAAAGAAGGATTGGACTGAAGTAAAAAGAGTTTTGAAGTATTTGAATGGAACTAAACATTTAAAGATAATCCTTGGAGGTGAAACATCAAATGAAAATATACTCTATGGATATTCAGATGCTGATTGGGCTGGAGACCAATCTGATAGAAAATCTAACAGCGGATATGTTTTTAAATTTGAAGCAGGTTTAGTTTCCTGGAGAAGCAGAAAACAAGACACCGTGGCTCTATCTTCAACAGAGTCAGAAATAATAGCTCTTTGTGAAGCTTGCAAGGAAACACTTTGGTTGATTAAATTATTTGAAGATTTTAAGATAAAATTAGAACAAATACAAGTATTTGAAGACAATCAGGGATGTTTGAAATTAATGGACTCAGAAAAATTAAATGACAGAACCAAACACCTGGATACAAACAATCATTCTTGAATATTCACAATCATTTTTGAATATTGTCCTACCGAGAAAATGTTAGCTGATCTTCTGACGAAGCCTTTACAAGCACAGAAGTTAGGAAGATTTAGGGAAATGATTGGGTTAATTACCTAATATTGAGAAGGGGTGTTGGATATTCAATATTAAGTAATCACCCTGTTTATAGATATGTTGATTTATAATATATGAGTTGTCAGATTTTGATTAATTAAAAATATATAAAAAGTCAGTTGTAACATTCATTCTTTCAAAGTTATTTTTCGGTGATATCTGATTGTAAATTCCACTAAACTCTACATGGTCTGGTGAAATTTGAGCTGAGAATAAATTAGACTGTTCTGTTATGTGAGTATACAACTTATCTGTGAAGAAATGTCTGAAGAAGTCAAATGGTGTAAGCATTTCCAAAAAGGCAGCTGGGAGTCGTGAATCACCTCGAAATTCTATAACATTCTCCGGTATTTGTATATCTGAAGGTCGTTTTTGACTTTCATCTTTTTCTTGGGAGGCTCAGGTTCCTCTACTAAATTTGTGTTCTTCATTTGGTTTTTGCTTTTCTGAAGTCGTTTCTGTTTAGTTGGTGGAATTATTTTACTAGCCACTGTTTTATTTAGCCCTGCATAATGATTTTCATTTTGAATAGGATCATGTTCTTCAATACTTTTTGTGGCTCTAGATTTTCATGGGGAATTTGAAGAACATTTTCTTCTTGAAATGAAGTCGATGGTACATTAGTTATATCCATCAAAATTTCGAATCCATCCTGAATTTGAGAGTCAATGCCTGATGTAGATGGTAAATTATCTTCATCTTTTGGTGTCACACTTTCGACTTCTTCGTTTGTGAAGTATATTGGAATATTGTCAATATCGAACAGTTCGTTAGAGTCATCGAGCAGTTCATTATCAGACATAATTTCAATATCGAGGGGAGCATTGTTACCTTCTAAAAGGGCATCTTCTTCATCTGAACCTAGCTGAAAGTCATCCTCACTTTCCGATAAATTGGCAATTGCATCCTTCAATTCGTGCTCAGTCAGTGGCCTGTGTTTCCCCGACTTTTTCCAAGAAGACATTGTACCTGAAAAATAATAATTATTGTTTACTTCCATTTGCATATGTGCATCATTCTGTTTGTTATGTTTATTTGTGTATATAGTCAATCGGCAAAATGATGCATAAGTGCACCATACATAAAAAACAGTTTTACAGATTTACTACAGTTTGGTAATTCAAAATTAATTGCAAATTAAGTAAATAAATATATGCCTTACCTGATAATAAATTTTTCCACTCAAAATATCATAAATTTCAAGAGGTTTCAAACCACGGGTTAACAGGTGTTTACCCAGAACTGCTCTTGCTGGTGACAGAGAGAATGACGGCTGAAAATAGTTTGCATTGCTGACACCGCTTGATATAATGTATGCGATATATTGCAAGTATGTAACAAAGCGAGTGATAGCCTTTTCATTATATTCTAAGAAAAAATCGTGATCGAGGTAGGGCAGACCGGGGCTGGTTGGTATTCACGTTCGAATTTTTTACAACTTTTCTATAAACCTTACAGTCAAGGTCGGACATGGTTAGTAATTGGATGGGTTACCATGACAGGGAAAACCATCGTATATGCATCGTACAGCCTGCAACGAAACACTTTAGATTACTAGGGTGCACTTTAGACTACTAGGGTGAGTAGCATATCACAGCTCGCAGGCATTATACCAATGAGCACGAGGTATAATGTAGATATGCCGTCTTTCGGAGGAGACGTAAAACCGAGGTCCCGAGTCCATGGATGTTGGGCTCGTTAAAGAACGCTACCACTGGTTGGAACACCAGTGGGTTCGCCAAAATTTCCGGTTAGGGGTAGAGTGCTCCCGGCGTCGGTGATTAGCCTCAGTCGCAGGAATAGACCGACGTTCAACAACAGAATAAAAAAAAATATTTTTTTAAAGTAAATTGTACTCTTCAATAATACAGAAAAGTATGAAATTATTACTCAGAGTCATCAGATTCACAATTGTGACAATTATAGTATGGCCCAGCGTCGCAACATTCTTCGTGTGACCACAGGTGGCACTGTCCACTTTTCTCGTGGCGCACTATTGGAATATTGTTCCAGGCACGTGAGACAAATGGCATCTTCATCCTCGCTGCTATCACTGGAATAAGACAAATTCTCCTTCTGTTTCTGTTTACCCGTCTTTTCTCCTTCTCCAATTCATCCTCAATGGGGGTATCTGTCAGAATAGCTGACTTTCTTTTTCTCCTGTTGTTCTTCTTGGATATTCTTGGTGGTGCTTTGGGCAGTGGTTTAATTTTCTCAAGACAATAATTGTCATAAGTCTTGCTGCAACCAGGTTGATTTAACATTTCGTCTGTTGGAGTTGCATGTCGAGGAATTTCTATTGGTTCTGACGAATGATTCGGAGTACCTGGGGCTGTTTGTTCAAAAGAATGCTCATGGACTTCAATGTCAACATCAGTAGCCGCAGTGGGTACAGTAGCTATGTTATCCACTCTGACGGTGTCAACATTTTCCATGCTTGGGTCTGGTCTATCGGTGACATATGCTGCCATAAACTCACTATCAGCGAATATATCACGATCGAAGGGTGATATACCCGAAACTCTGAAGCCAGCTGATATGTTATTCTCAGTCGCAGCCAAAGGTAAAGCTCTTGCAACTATTCCGGGGATATCATAAAATGGTCATTGTGCGTCCAGGATTGTTAGTCATCCATGCATCGCAAGCACTATTGGCATATTTTTTCAAAGTACCATACACACTTCTGTCCAGGGGTTGTAGTTTATGGCTACAGTGTGGGGGAAACGAGAGAACTGTTACACCATTGTCTTTACAATACGTAACTCCTTCTACAGACAAATGTGAATCGTGATTGTCAAGAAGTAAAATAACTGGTCCTACTGATGCTCTTGTATCTCTAACGGAATGTTTGACATATTCAATGAAATTATTCTCTTTCATTCATCCCGAAGGATTTGCTCCTCCAGCACTACCAAGAGGACCCTCTTTCAAAAAGTGCGGCTTGAAATGAACCCTAGGAAATATAAAAAATGGCGGGACGCTATTTCCTGTTGCTGAGACAGCAAAAGCCATAGTCACAAGCGTACCTCTCTCAGTAGATGTTAAGTATTCTCCCTACTTGTCGAACACCACGACGAGCAACAATCCTATTTGGTTTCTGAACTGTTGTTATTCCAGTTTCATCCATATTACACAAATCTGCTGGGCCACATCCGAGACGATTCAATACTGTCTCGAGATTGTTAAAAAAAGGCACCTACGTTGGTTCTATTGAAGCTTGTTGCCCTGGAGAGACTAGTAGCTTCCGGGGTTCGGATTGATAATGTTTTATTCCTTTTCAAAAACGATGAGAACCAGTCAGCTCCAGCAATATAATTATTTTTCCAGTTTTCTTGCATACGCAAATTCAGTGATGATGCAAATAAGTAAGCAATTCTTCTCACTTCCTTTGGTGAGAGACCAAAATAAATATCAGCTGCTTTTTTCAAGTAGTCAGAAAGTTCAGCTTCTGGTTCAACATTCAATTCTCACCACAAAACATTCAATTATCGACCACAAAAATGTACCTACTTCTAAAAGGACGTATAAACATGAACATGAAAACAGCATCTAATTCAGGTTTCTAATAACTTTCTATTGAATTTTAATATAAGTAAATAGATCACAAACATACGTATACATAAGATAAATAATTATTACAGGTATATACTAACCTTTTTCCACTAATTTTAACAGAGCTGAAGAGAAACACACACAACAACATTCAACGTGCACTGTTAGAGGTTATGTGTGATACGACCAGCTGCTTTCAGTAATCTAGCCAATGATTATACGACGCTTAGTAAAATTCAAAATTATAGTATTTCTATTGATCTGAAGTATCTAGCCTTTTAGAATTAGTTCCGGTGCCGTAAAAGTAGTTCGATAATGACGAAAAAGCCAAAGCGTGAAAATTGTGGGTTACGACATGTAAGAATTTAACCATCGATATATTTTATTAGGACATTTTTACAAGTTTTCAGATACAGAGCTAAACACCTTCTTTAACTATATGCTCAGGTCTCTTAGTTCTTCCTCTTCAACCTACCCAAACGGATTTTATTGGCTTTTAATTTTATTATGTTGGATCCAGTATATAAACTTGATTTACCCTGTTAAATTTTATTCACACTCTCACACTAGATATGAAGAATGGTCCTGATAGTAATTTAAAATCAAGTTTATAATATTTTCTTTAGGTTTACTACATGTTAAAAAATCATCATCAACAGAAGTATTTACAATGTTTTTAACTCAATGTACCACTGTTTTGCTGGGCGTGCATAAATTCGACGTTAAAATTCCACTTAATATTTTTCTCACTTCATGTACCTGCTTGTAGACCCTTAAATTCGACGCTAGGTACCTCTACTAATCCTTCTACCTGTATTATTTTGTTGTTGACCCAAAATGAGACGGACAAATGACACAGATCAAAGTGTAACTATGTATAAAAATATCAGAAAATAAGAAATAGA
>CAJUYG010003284.1:0-22495 GCA_910591675.1 Galerucella calmariensis
CTTGATGAAAAGAATTGGTAGAATGCTAGGTTTGGTTTGTTTTAAATATTATAATACCTATACATTACAGCGGATTGCAAAAACTACATTTGGTACTTACTTGTATGTTTAATTTTAGAACGAAAATCAGAAAATAGACATTAATACGCCTGTGGTATTAGAAATAGAAGAAGAGGAACCAGAAATAAAGCGAATGTGTCTGGTAAATGATAATACACAAAGTAATTCTACTGTAATATTAGTAGAAGAAGATACATCTACAGTTACAAGTAATGCCTCATTTACGAGCTCATTAACAAGTGCAGATTTTGAGTATGTCATGAAAAACTCTGAAATTGTAAATTTGAATTTGAAACTCATTATAGAAGAGCATATTATAGGAAGGGCGATTCTTACGAAATATGACAGATGTAAAAAGTTGGAGATCAAAGACAGAAATTCTTTAAGTGACATAATCATATGTTACTTTCTGAATCAAGGTAAACGCTTAACCAATGAAAGTATAAGTATATTGGCAGAGAAAATAGTTGAACTTTTTCCAACAGAACATAAGTCCACATATTTTGTTAGCCCAATTCCTAAGCGACGATCAAAGGGGAACAAACCAGAAGTGGCAAAAGGTAAACTCGTGGACAAACACAGAAATAAATTAACTATGATTAGAAAGAGCCTGGAATTTACAAAACAGAAAAAGAGTGTGCTAGGAAATGTACAAGAAATAGGTAATTACATATTTAATTATACATTGAGTATGTTCTAAATAGTTACCAAAGTTAATTAACATTTGTTTATGAAGAACATGTCAAGTTAAAAACGATTATTTATGATATTCTAAATTTTTCAAAACAGTATTTCTAATGATGTTTCATCACATACCTAGTCATTTCAAAGTGTGATTCGAGTTCTATAATGTAACCTTACAATATTGCGTTTTTAGATATTGACCAAAATGTCATTGATAGCCAAATTTGGCTGAAACACAATATGGGCCCTAAAGAAGAAGTGTTAGCACTGGAAAAAATCATATTCTTCAAGAAATAAAACTACTGCTGATATTTTTAAAGAGTGGCCAAAATTGGAAACTCAATTGGCACTACAACTGGTAAGTCTGTACTTTTGTTTACATTTTACCTAAGTGTCGAAATATACATAAATACCTACTTACTTCTGTCTCTGGTACTTATTCTTGTTTCTTGTTTCATAGGCAATTTAAAAAGACACATTCAGAAATTACATAACATATTTATATCACAAAATGTGTGTTTTAAAAGTTTTAAAGGAGTCTATTTTTTTTTTTGAAGCAAAGTGACATAACAGCATGCGTATTTGATTGTTGAGCCAACTACTTTTTTAATAATTTTATATTTTCAGATAAATAGTGATTATGTGCAAAAATATATGAGCCAAGACCAAAGTATAAATATTAGTGGCCGTTTTGATCTTCTCTTTGGCTCAGTTTATGAGAAACGTAATCATTTACTGAAACCATCAGATGAACTCTTTAAAGAACAGTTAGAGGATGCGGATACAAGTTCTGGTAAGTTTCATATGCGCAATTTCAACTGTAAATTATACAAGTTTATTATATATTTTTGCAGACTCAAAAGTGGTTATACGGTTGTATTTGTTAGCGGCATTAATACCACCCAAAGGGCGCACTCAGATAAGTGGTAGAAAGCAATGGAAGCCATCAATATCCGAATGTAGAGATGCTCTATTTTTGCAAGCCAAGGCCCCTGGTGACATAGAAAAATTAAAAAAAGAACGACTGGATATATTATATTCAAAAGGCTTAACGGTTCAACCTTATATAATGCTAGTAGGTCCTTGTCTCAATAATATTACTGCTTCTTATGTCATTTTAAATAACTTCAATTATAAGACATCTAGTGTGCTGGAGGCTATACAGTTTTGTTTTCAAGCCTGTATCATACTTGATGTCAAATATGCATTAGAATGTCAGCACATATGGTATCTATTTAAATGGTATATTTTTAAAATTAGGAACAGCAGCGATCCTAAGATCCCATATATAAGTGATTTATTAGAACACATATAAAAGTTTATATTTTCATTATTTTGTATGGATAGAGAATGATCCATAAGAAATTATAGTATCTTGAAAGTTTTCACAGAAAACTATTTTTAATTTTTCATTTCTGACTGATATAATCAGTCACTTTAGCTAGGAAAATATTTTTTGTTCATTTTGTTTTCTGTGAGAAACAACAAGCTGAGTAAAATACTCAATTTAAGTTAAGTGACGTGAAAAACCACAAGCTAAAGAAAATAGTATTCTCAAATGAGTAAAATATCTTATTTAAACTAGGTACTGATTTTTGATAGAAATGTCTTTTATTTGTTTTATTTGTAATTTATCATTTGTAAATACTAATAGTTTATGTCAACACTTAAAAGCGTTACATCCATTTGTGGAAAAGTATATATGTAAGCAAAATAGCTGCAATAGAACTTTTTCTGACTTGAAGAGTTATAGAAGACATATCTTTAGAGTACATTTCAGATTCCAATTTGCAAGAAATTTCAGCTGTTCCTCATGGCAACAGCATCAATCATCAATAGTCTCCTAATGTTTCTCATAATACTTTGATGGACATCAATGACACTATAGATGATAAGGTTACAATTCCATGTAATACTGATTATAAAAATGCTATTTCAAAGTTTTTGTGTAAATTTTACAGTATTTCTTGTCTACCAAGAAATGTTGTTCAAACAGCGGTTGATGAGCTGGGAGAAATACAATTTTCATAAATACATTTATAATAAAACAAAAAAATGCCTCTATCGATATACAAAATGCTCTTCAAGATTTTTTTACTGATATCAGTTCTGTAGTCAAATCTTTTGGAGCTGAACATCGAAGATTTAAATTTTTAGAAAAACATGAGATACTGATATCAGTTCTCTAGTCAAATCTTTTGGAGCTGAACATCGAAGATTTGAATTTTTAGAAAAACATGAGATATTGATACAACCTTGCAGATTGTTTATAGGTGAAAGATATGAATTGGAGAAACGTAGAAAGAGTGAAGTTATGGCACCTGTTAGATCTGAGTGCCAATTCATTCCATTACAGAATACTTTAAAACAGTTTTTAAATTTGCCAAATGTATTCAACATAATACATTCTTATATTATGGAACAAGAATCGATAGATCATAATAATGAGGCGATTATTTACACCAGTTTATATCAAGGAGACTTATGGAAAGAAATCAAAAGTAAATTTCAAAATAAAATTGTTTTGCCACTTTATATTGTTTTCGTCGATTTTGAACCTAATAATCCATTGGGCTCTAAAGCCACTGTTTATAAAATTGGAGCAGTATATTTTACATTGGCTTGTATTCCTCCTAAATATGCATCCTTGTTGGAAAATATCTTTTTGGTTCAACTTTTACATTCTAATGATAGAGTGGAGTTTGGCAATAGACGTGTATTTTCTAACCTAATTACAGAACTCAAATACTTGGAATCAAATGGAATTTAAATAAATGCCTCAGGCATGAATATGAAAGTGTACTTTTTTTTATATTTGATATTAGGAGACAATTTAGGGCTTAATTCAATTTAGATACAAAAATATTACTAATGTTGTATTTAAGTTTGTGTAAACAATGTCAAATGAAACATAGTGCGCCTAAAAAAGGTATTGTTGTGAAACCAATGCTCAGTTCCGAATTGAACTCTAGATGTCAAGTCGACTTGATAGACTTGCAATCACACAGTGATGGCGATTACAAGTTTATAATGGTATATCAAGATCAGTTAACCAAATTTGTACAGTTACGACCTTTGAAAAGCAAGAGATCGGAAGAAGTAGCACATCACCTTCTTCAAATTTTTTCAACATTTGATGCTCCCGCTATATTGCATTCGGATAATTTCAGAGAGTTCAGTAATCGCGTCATATCTGAACTATGCGCTATGTGGAAATATGTTAAAATAGTGCACGGAAAGCCTCGTCACAGTCAAACACAAGGCTCTGTTGAAAGAGCCAATCAGGACATACAAAATATGTTAACTGCTTGGATGCAAGACAATGATTCAAACAAGTGGTCAGAAGGTTTGCCGTTTGTCCAATTCGCCAAAAACACTGCACTGACTGATCCGCCACCTAACACATCTTCATCTCAAGCACTGACTGAACAACACGAGATAATTTCTTTAAAAAGAGTAGCTGCAAAAGAGAATTTTCTACTTCAAGCAACAAAAATGTTCCTAACCTAAAAAAAAAGTTTCCTCCTGCCCAAATTGGTGATACCGTAAGAATTCAAGTCCCTGATGTCGACCGTGGTCGTACAGACCCTCGAAATGTGTTAGCGGTTGTTGTTGGAATAGAGGATTCAGACTTTTATAGATTATCTAACAAAAATGGTACCTTGAAGCAGCTTTTCACTCGTAATCAGTTCGTAATTTGTAAAGCAAAGTTACTTTCCATGGACGAAGTTTCAACAAAAGAAATGTCGCTAAGAGAAGCAGCTTCTGTTAATTCAAAAAGTGGAGGGGGAGGCTATACACCTTGTAACTGCAAAAGGAAGTGTTCCACGACTAAATGCAGCTGTAAAAGCAGGGAACTTTTGTGCAATTCGAAGTGCCACGGTAGTTTAAGTGTAATAAGTACCAAGGGTGGAATTATGGAAAACATCACCCTGTATAACAAATTTCAAATATATTCAAAACAAAATTAACTTCATAAAAATATAATTAAGATTCGAGTAGCGTAGCAAATTTCAATCAGACTAAACAATGCTGACAATGCACAATGACACACTTACAAAGTAACCCAAAAGGAACCTAGTTTCGAAAACACGAGTTCGCTAATGAAGCAAAGCGATCGTGGGTTACAAAGTACATGTGTGTCCAATAAGAAATGAAGGAATGAAAATGTGGTGGAAAGCTGAATGGGCAAAAATTGCCCAAAGCTGGACGAGACAGAAAAAAAGACGAGGCAGTGGGGTCCAGAGGACGGTTGCGGGCGGTTGCCCCATAGAGTTCACGGTTAGCGGTCATCTGGAAAAATCCAGAGTTATATTTTGACTTGTAAGACAAAAGTAGTGCGGAGTTCAAAATAAGTTTCGTTTCGACACTTGAAGGATTTTTTCGAGAGAGCGTCTACTGTAAGCGCTTAAAGAGTAATTCGGTAAAGAGGGTAGCGAACGGCCAAATAAGATTTGCTAGAGGCAAATAGGTTCGATAAAAAGTCTACCCCATCCGATACGTGTGTTGGTGTCAACGAATAAGCCTGGTGAGAAGTCTTCAGCATCATTGGAGAGCACCCTACCTGCACATTGGTGAGTCTGATTAAATCTTGTACTAACTGTGAAACAAATATTTTTGTAGTTTGGTTAGCCCGTATTTTATTGCCACCTCATGCACATATTATTTTTTATATTTTATTTTGGAATTTTATATTTATTGGATAATTACTGTTATAAGGGAGTCAGTCGTAATCCTCAAAACTGAGGGGTAAGGAGCATTTAGCCCACACCGAAAAGTTTGCAAATAGAGAATTCATTTATAAATATAAGTTATTAAGTTTTCATACGTAACCTATAATACGATTCTCGCCCATTTACAATTAACTGAATTTATTATCATAATCATATCTTTTGTTTTATGTTATAAGTATTTATTATTATTATTTCATTATTTAATTTCTATTCTTGGTTTTCTTTTTTTATAATAAACCCATTTAAATTCGATAACGCTTAGTTTGCTTTCATACACAGGTATCCCCTAAAAACTACTTAGTAAATTAGTATGAATAGTAATACCTTATCCTGAACCTTATACCAGACGTAACCCTACACACAAAGACCTCTCATTAATTATCAACAACAACTGATAGCAGCGGAGGCCGGATCTATCCTTTCGGACTTTTCTTACAGGAGTCGTTGATTCCTGTTTCCCACGTACTCGTGGGTGGTGACAGCCGCTACGCTGCCTTCTTGTTATTTTCAGGGACCATTACTATTGGTATTACCGGTTATTACATTGGTGACATTACATCTTCACAGGTATCACATAAGTTGTTGCAATAAATAAGATATTGTTCTTATTTTTTATATTTCATTTAATTTTTTTATGTTCTACTATTTGTTTTGAGTTCAACAAAGTCCTTTTCCCATATTATTTCAATAAATAAAGACCTATGGATTTTTTTTGTTTTTATTTAAAAAAAAAACATCTTTTTTACATACACCATGAGTGCATCCTGAATGTCGACAATCGCCGGTGTAAGTTAGAAATAATGAAGTTTCAACAATATTTCGGACATAAGTACGTCAAGCAAAGTTGAGAATGTTGACATTCACCGGTGTATCTCTACATTCACCAGATTTCGGTCTTTCACGGTAACATATATATATAAAACTTGAGCCGCTTAGCGTGTTGTGAATAATATGACTGGCGGAGTGCTTGAGCCATACAGTTGATTCACGTATCCTGTATCACTGATGAGGAGTGCTTGTATCACGTGATACGTCCTGATCCTCTGATATTACCTGTATCACTGAAGTGGAGTGTTTGAGCCACGTCCTCTTATACCTTTTTATTGATCTAAACCATTTATGAGGGAGTTTTTTTGACATACTTAGCACATTTAGCACTTGTGGATGACAGACACAGTGCATTTTTGTTTAGATTAAAGTGATCGATCCATAATGAATTATTACATCTGAAATACTTACAACTGATTCATTGAATAAATATAAACTAAAGGAAATTTGAATGCTTAGCTTGATATTTTATTTACAGGTATGTCATGGTCGCACGTCACACAACTCAGGCTCAACAACATTTTCAATTACATTTGTTTACTGATTTATTTTAAATAAACTAATTATAGTGCGTACGATCACATATTATTGTAGTATTGATTAATATTGGTAAATCCACTTTATCTCATTTTAAATCGCCCATAAAGTCTAAGATATTTGTGACGCATCTGTTTCGTTTACCATTTTTTTAAATATAAAAGCAATTAAAGTATATAAAATAAAAAGTAGGCCCACACGCACACCGTCATTTTAGCCACATCCTAATCAAAACATCAATCTACGACCTACGTGTCATTTAATGTATTGATGTATTGCGTTTGTATAGGAATGATGACGCAAGGGAAAAGATTCACCGAACCAACTTGTATATTTCGTTAGTCGGACCACTTGTATCATACGGGGTGGGGTAAAATACATGTAATACAAAATATCGTATTTTTACATATCTAGCTCCAACAGATCCGAACTATAATGAATACTATAAAATACTAATATACCAATAAACAAAAAAGAAGCAGAAGACTTAAAAATCACAGGAAGCAAGATTCTTAGAACGATACTGGGGCCAAAAATAACAAGAACTGTAGAAAGGAGACTCAAATCTAACAATGAAATAGAAAGCGAGTTAAGCAATGAGACAATCGTGAAATACATAAAAGCACAACGCCTAAAATGGGCAGGACATATTATGAGACAAAAGCCTGGAGAAACGATAAGAAGAATAACACAATGGACTCCTCTACGGCCGAGAAGATGGCCCAGAGAAAGTTGGACGAATCAGATAGAAGAGGATACAAAAAGGATGGGAATCAAAGAGTGGGGAGAAAAATGCAGAAATAGAGCAGAAAGGAAGAAAATGACTTCTAAAGCCAGGACACACAGAAATTGTAACAATAAGGAACAAAATATAACTTAGTAATAGTTGCCTTGATAACATATTTGAAAGTCAGACATGTGAAAATAGATAAAGTTTATTCATTTTTAGAACTTTAGTTCTTTATGTAGATCAGAGCTAGTTTCTCGGCGCAAAATGTTGATTGTCAGCATACATTGTATTATTAATTACAGTTTATACTCGTAAAATACTTAATATGTTCTTTGTGCTAATCAACTTAATGATAAGATTTTTATAATTAATACTACTGTATATTTTTGTTAAATGAAGTTTCATCCAGAGTGAAATAAATTCTTACATTAATATGTGTATTTATTTATTGATTCAAAAAATTTGATTATTGCTTAAAAGGAACTAAAGTTCTTACCGTGTGTCCCGCAACACGTTCTTCAATTTTTTTGCAGCTTTAAGGCGTTTGACAAAAGTTTTGGCTCATGGAAAGTGTCTGACACTTATGATACTACTCTAGAATATTATTCTACCTAACATATATAAAAATCAGACATTTAAATTCAAGTAAGGTAACTCTTATTTTTAGTTATCTTTCTCATCTGATACCTGCCCAGGTGCCCTTAGGAAAGCTCCACAAACACACAGGTATTCAAAGCACACGAGATGCTACTGAGAACCTAGCATTTCATCTATTTGAGAATAAGTTATGTCTTATCGCTCTGGGATCTTACTCTAACTGTAACTTACCAGAATTTAAAGACAGTTTCAAAGCTCTAGTTCAGTGATGGGGAAACTACGGCCCGCGGAAAGGTTTAATCCGGCCCGTTTAAGAGTGCCGTCGTGAGAATGTTTAAACGCGTTCTTACTTCGTAATGTGACGACTCGCATAAAAACTACCTGCGGCGATATTCAAAACACAATAGTATTCTGGACAAATGTGATAATACTTTTCATCAAGAACTACACTAAATTCATATTATATTTTGTGCTTATAATTTTCTTACCTTTTGCTTTTTTACTATTAAAATAATAAGTGTATGTAATAATATATGTATATGTTTATGGAACACATAAATTTTTTAACGATTAAGTATAATTCTTTGTCCCGCTACGATTGTCTAGTTATTACAAATGGCCCGCCTTAAAAAAAGGTTCCCCACCACTGCTCTAGTTGATAACAACGAGTCATTATCTGCCATTCAAAAATTTTAGATCGGGATTAGAAAAAGATGCAATACACGTTATCAAATCAATTGATCAATTGCAAATTATCCGCACTCCTGGCAGTTACTTATTCACAGGTTTGAAAATAAGAAATTAATGATTCATAACTATATTGAAGCAATATTGGAGCATCCTAATGTATCTAAAGAATCATATGAGTACAGATTTACGTAATTTATGACAATGTTATAAAACATATGAGATCATTGAAAACATCAGGCGAAAAAACAGATGATTGAGATCGTCTTATAATTTATATTATCAGTAATAAATTCGATTCAATCACAAGAAGGGACTGGGAGTCATTTAATTATAAAAATGAATTACCAGACATGGCTGATTTAAATATATTTTTAAGTGTAGTCAATTATTAAAAGTTCCCCTGTATATCCAACCTGAGACGTATCGGAGTGCAGGGTCAGATAAGCAACGGGGTAGGAGGGTGAATAAGGAAGACGATAAGAAAAGGTTCAACCCGACCCGGTCGAGGGCTGATTATTTTAAGGCATTCTTAATTTGGATGGTTCTGAAAGTAGTTTATAAATCTAATGGCATACATGTTAATATTTTTAAGTAGGTATATAAACAGTTTATTGTGTATAATTTATATCGACTTTATCTCAGAAGTGGGATAGGCCCAGCAGGTCTTTAAGGAGCTATCTTCCACCCCATGGTCCATGGCAAATGAGCTACGGGAGTTGCGAACGGCGGTAAGTACAGGCTCAATAAGTAACAATATGAATAATAATATGGAATATGTACCAAAACCAAACAGGCGTTTTTTTAAAGATGATAGGC
Organism: Galerucella calmariensis; assembly: GCA_910591675.1. NCBI lineage: Eukaryota > Metazoa > Arthropoda > Insecta > Coleoptera > Chrysomelidae > Galerucella > Galerucella calmariensis. The sequence continues at coordinate 9,676 of CAJUYG010003284.1, forward strand.
TGTTGTCAGAGTTCAATCCTCAGAATGAGTTAAACATTAATGACTGGTTAAATAAATTTAACCAGTGTGCACAAATATATCATTGGGATGAAGTTACGACCATTTATTTAGCACTAGGAAAACTGAAAGGTTTAGCACGAGTTTGGTATGACAGTTTAATGAGTAATCAGTATAGTTGGCAATAATGGCAGGAAATGCTACGCACAACTTTTCCGGCCAAAGAAAAGTTTTCGCAAATAGGTATTTTATGATGCTGCAGTGTATAAAACACAACCAGGGCAAGATTTGAATACTTATTGTTTTTTAAAGTTGAGTAAACTCAATAAATTAAAGTTGAATTTTACAGATGAACAAGTAGTAGACTGTATTATTGCAGGTATTTCAGATAAACAAATTCAATTGGTAATCAATGCTCCTAACTGTAAATTTTTTTCCTACGATCACATAGGAAAGTGACATATATCGCACTGTCTAGTTCTATGGAAAGTGGCCTTTATTCATACGCAAACGGAAAAAAAAACTTATCCGTACGTGTACGGATAAAAATCTGTCAAATGAATTTTTATTAAGATTGACCACTGGCAAGCTGTCAAGTATATAATTTTTAATTAGATGTACCTATGTAATATCTAAATTTGAAGCGATCTATTTGAAAAGTGAAATTTTTGTAATTTTCTTGATTGAAAAAATTTTAGGGCGCGGTCGAGGATCGGACCTGCGTACTCTTCGTCAGAAGTCGGATGTTGTACGAACTAATCGTAATCACTTGATATAATAGTAGGAAAATGTAATCATCTTGAAAGATATTCATGATAAGTATGTATGAAATAATAATTTCACTTTCAATTTCTATAATTATCCAACAAATTAATAATTGTAATAACCTACCTATATTATATAGTTAAACTACTTGAATTTTTGTCACTATTGATAGTTATTGTTAATTTTGAAATCAATTATGTTGACTTCAATTGTAACATTTTGTGTATTAATATGTCAGATGTTGACACATTATTTGGTGAAATTATCACGTAATCGTAGGAAAAATACTGTACATTACTCGTGCAAAAGTGATTTTTCACTCGTGTGATTGTCGCACTCGGCTCATGCCTCGTGTTACAATATTTCCCACTCGTGTGAAAATTGTCACTTTTCGCACATGTTATGTAATATACTATTTTTGAACAGAATTCGTTACAAATTTTCCTAGCACAAGTAACAACAATGAACAAACCTTTGACAATTAAACCCTTTCATTTTAAACGTGGTTTTGTGGCTTCACAACCAGATAGTTTCAACGAAAGGTATAAGAAGGTTAGGACTTTAACGATAAATTTAATTTTAAATTAAGTGAATCAGGAAAGACGTATAGTGTACAAATGAAAATTGAATGTGTAACCGACAAACCAATCGTTTATAGGCCATATCGGTTATCAATTTCGGAAAGGTAAATAGTTAAGGATATTATAGACGAACTACTAGCTAATGAAATCATTAGGGAGTCGAATTCTCCATATGCGAGTCCCATATTATTAGTTTCAAAAAAGGACGGTTCACCGCGTTTGTGTGTTTACTTTAGCGCTCTTAATAGAATTATAAAAAAGACAAATATCCTTTACCGCTTATAGAAGACCAAAGAGATCGATTGGGAGGGTTTAAATACTATAAAACCCTTGATCTAATGTCAGGTTTTTATCAAGTCCCAATTAGTGTCGAATCAATAGAAAAAACTGGGTTTGTTACCCCGGACGGTCACTATGAATTTTTTCGGGTTTCTCGTCACTAGGTGGAAATTGTAGCGGGAGCCATCTTGCACCTTCAGAGCTTTACCTGGTACTGGTAACTGGTTTTGCAAACGTCGGGCGCCACTCTTCTTTATGAACAGAGATGCCAGTCCGCGTGCATCGGTTACGCTGGCAGGGATGTTTATTGCCAGTGAGTATTCCTCTGGAACGGTAAGCATGTCTTGTCGTCTCTCAGTGGTGACGCCGAATCTTGCTTTTCCGGTACCACCATAAGCACCCATGAACTCTACAAAAGCAGGATCGGCTACTTCCTTAAGCTGGTTTACTTCCTCATCGTGGTCACCCTCGAATGGCGCTAATCGGTTACGGTGTACCACCTTTGGCTTTCCGTTTGGGATCTTGCTGATACGATAGATGACATCGTTGATTCGTTTCTTCACGAGGTACGAACCGTCCCAAGCTTTCTGCAACTTGGGAGAAAAACCCTTTTGTCTTCTTGGGTTATGCAGCCAGACTTTGTCTCCTTCGTGGAAACCTCCTTCTGTAGCTTGCGTATCGTACCTTTTCTTCATCCTATCGCTAGCGATCTGGAGATTCGATCGAACCAGCTCGTGTACGTCGTCCATTCTTTTTCTCAGCTGGGTCACGTAATCTTCACCAGCTATGTCTTCTCCGGGTCGGCATTACCGCAGGGTAATCTCATTTCGCGTCCGAACAGAACTTTTGCTGGTGTTTGGCCGGTAGACTCATTGATGGCGGATCTGTAGGCCATCGCAAATAGCGAGAGATATTGGTCCCAATTTCGCTGATGGTTAGATACTACTTTAGACAGGTATTTGCCAAGAGTTCTGTTCATTCGCTCTACCATTCCGTCCGACTGTGGATGCAAAGCCGTAGTTCTCGTTTTCTTCATGCCGAGCTTTTCACAAACTTCCTGGAACAGCTGGCTTTCGAAGTTTCTGCCCTGGTCGATGTGTATTTCCAGGGGCACTCCATATCGGCAAATGAACTCATTCAAAAGCACGTCGGCAACAGTTGCGAAATAATCCATCACCACCAAAATGTACCTGCTGCCATTTGCTGTCGGTGGAAACGGTCCGGCAATGTCCAGGGCAATGCGTTCAAAAGGGCTTCCGACATTGTACTGCTTCATAGGAGCCTTTCTTCTTCCTTGTGGTCCATTGGTCGTAGCACAGGTAGTGCAGTTCTTACACCAGTCCTTCACATCTTCGGAACTGTGCATCCAATAAAACCGTGCTCGCACTTTCTGGAGGGTCTTCTTCACACCTAGATGTCCTCCTGACGGACTGTCGTGTAATTTCCGCAGTACTGCTGCTACCCTTGTTCTTGGAATCACCAACTGTCTTCTACTTTCGGAACCTTCATAGTTCTCGATTACTCGCTGTAGCAAACCGTTTTCCAGAACCAGCGAGTCCCACTGGGTCCAATACGATTTCATCGTTGGCGAGTACCTTGAAATCTCCTGCCAAGTAGGTCGACAATTTTCCTTTTTCCAATGTCGGATTTTCTTCAAGTCGGGATCGTTCTCTTGTTCCTCTTCCAACTTTTCCGGTGTCCATTCGTCGCTGGTCACCGTGGTTCTTCGAATGGCAGCTTCCTTAGCTTCTGTTTTGGTGCAGTGAGAGCACTCTGCTGGGCATGGTCTTCTAGAGAGTGAGTCTTTGTTTGTAGCAGTTCTCGGTCGCTTGCACGAACTGCGTACATGTTCCATTTCTCCACAATTCCAGCATCTCACAGCTTTCGATTTTCCATTTGAGATGCTTTTCATCATGTTGACAAGCTGGTCAAGCTTGTTCTCCACTTCTTCGTCTGCTACAGCCCTCACCTTGCCGTATACTCCGGAAGCCTGTGTAGCTGCTTCGTACTCCAAGGCTGCAGAGAGTACGTCGACCAGTGTCTTGTGCCGAGCCAAGCGTGGAGTTCTCTGCATTTCATGGTCACGAACTCCGTCGATGAATGTCTGTACCCCTAAACATTCCATGACATTCTCCGGTGCCGATGGATAGGCAAACCGCACCAACCTCGCAATGTCTGCTTCGAATTCCTGCAGAGTTTCGTCGCGTTTTTGTTTGCGGTTTTTCAGCTGCGACTGGTACAGATGCTCCAAGTGTTCCAGGCCATATCTCATGTTCAATCGCTCTTTGAGTTGTTCAAAATCTTCGGTCTCTTCCACTGGAATGGTCTGGAGGATATCCATGGCGTCTCCTCTAAGGGCAAGAGTTAAATTCAACGCTTTTTCTTTCTCACTCCAGTTGTTTGCCTTTGATGCCGCCTCGAATTGCTTAAGATAGTTCGGCCATGACGTTTTACCATCGAATGTTGGCAGTTTCACTCGGCTGTTAATATCGTTTTCCCTTTTCGGTTTCAACTCTACTTTCTCTGCCAGTTCGTCGTTGTTCGGGGCTTGCCTAGTTGTAATATCCGGGTGATGACTAGTCTTCCTTTCGATTTCTTTGATTTTTTGTTCCATTTCTTGTCCCATTCTTTCAATCTTTTCATTCTCCATATCAGATTTTAGGGACGAAATTTTATTTTCGACCTCAGCGGCAATGTCATTTTTCATTGACAAAATATTGGCAGAAATATCGTCCTTCATAGTGAAGATCTTCTCGTCCATATTAGCAGAAATATCGTCCTTCATAGTAAAAATCTTCTCGTTCATAGCAGATATTGACGAGATTATGGTGGAGGACTCGTCATTGAATAAGAATGTTTCTGGATCCAAGTCTTCACTTTCCAGTGCTATTTTCAGTCTTTCAACCAATTCACTCCTCTTTCCGGACGTTTCCAACTCGCGATTTTATAATTCTGCTTTTAGTTCCGTCACTTTCAGGTCACATAGTCTCTTAGCCATTTTTACGTAATTATTTATTTATATTATTCCACTTCAGACACCAATGTAACGTTTATTCTAATTTATATTTACAATTTATTTATATTTACAGATTTATATTCAAATACAGTCCTTATTTAATAATTTATATAATACACTAAGCACACACTAACTATAATTTATATGAGAGTCACTTAATAAGCACTTTATCGAGGCGCGATTGCTTTCTTTCAGTATCAACACTAACTGACTAACTAACTCCGCTGCGATGCTCGTCGCCTATTTATACTCGCACGTATGTAGTTCTAGAAAGTTCTGGTGGATGCGCTGGGTTTTTCTAGATGTTACGTATTCCAGAAAACTCTCGAAAATAAGGCGGAGGAGCCATAGTCGTATCATATGGGAATTTCACTGGGGGCACTAATTGAGCACATTAATGCAGCAGCTCGCGTAACAGCAGACAAACGTCATTCTTAGAACAAAAGTATCATTCTTACGAATTGGAAACCTTAGCGGTTATTTCTTCTTTACGCTACTTACGTGTTCATCTCGTTGGTATCAAATTTAAATTAATAACCGAGTGTAGCGCCATTCGGAGCACTGCCATAAAAAAATATATAATTCCTAGAATAGGCCGGTGGTGGTTGGAGCTTCAGGATTACGATTTTGAAGTAGAGTATAGGCCGGGTACTAAAATGTCACACATAGATTGTCCAAGTAGAAATCCTCAACTGAACAAATTAACCATTTGCAATATAGTGAATATTACTGATGCCGATTGGTTATTAGCTGCTCAATTACAGGACGAAGAAATTTCGAAAATACGCGAGATATTGCTATCCAAAGAACGAAACTCTAGTACTAAGTTATATTTCGAAAACTATATACTCAAAGAGGGAAAAGTGCATAAAAAGGTGTCTGAAAAAGCATACAAGCGGGTCGTACCAGAAGCAAACAGGTGGCAAATTTGTAAGTTATGTCACAATGATTTGGGCCATTTCAGTGTCGAAAAAACAATAGCTTAAATTAAGGAAAACTATTGGTTTTCTGGCATGCGAAGATTCGTAACGAAATATGCTAAAGCTTGTTTAAATTGTTTGTATTATAAGTGTCCCTCGGGGAGAAAACCTGGTCAACTTCACCCCATTGATAAAGTGAGTGTACCTTTTCACACCATCCACATTGATCATTTAAGTCCTTTCATTCGGACAAAAAAAATAATACTTAATTACTTGTTATTGTGGATGGGTTTACGAAATTTTGCATTATTGAGCCTGTCCGTAATACGCGTGCGAAGTATGTTATCAGAGTAATACAAAATATGATAGACATTTTTGGAGTTCCAGTTCGTATCGTTTCGGATCGTGGCAGCGCTCAAAAAGCTTCACGTTATTCTGTACAGAATACGGAATAAAACACGTTCTTAACGCCGTGCCATACAAGGTGAAGCGAGATCTGTAATGCACAGATTAATACATAGTCAGCAACTCATAAGCCAAACGCATAGTACTGTCAACTGGAAGCTAATCGAGGAGCTAGACCATGTAATAGGACAGCCCACCGATGCAATAGCTACGAGATAGAGCTTCGATAATAAGTTCAAAGTAACTATACAAAACAGGGAAAACTGAAAAAAAAGTGTACTCATACACGCAGATGTTTTTTGGTATACAGACGGGTATACACGGCGTAGGAGCCGGAATAGTAGGGCTAAAGCAAGGGAGAGCCTTCCCAGTAAGCCTATCAAGGAATGTCACAATTTTTCAGGCGGAAATGACGGCGATTCACCACTTTGTGGAAGAAATTAAAAGGCAGAAGAGAACATATCGTTCAATTGCCATCTTCACAGACAGCTAAGCAGCACTAAAGGCACTAAACTCCGTAGAGGTCAATTCTAAGCTAGTATAGGAGTGTGCGCGGGTCCTAAACACACTGGGTGAGCGAAACAATGTTACGGTAGCCTGGGTACCGGGGCACGAGGGTCATAAGGGCAACGAAAAAGCGGATGAAGTGGCCAAACAAGGCTCATCAATGCCATTCGTTGGGCCGGAACCTTTCTGCGGCGTTGCAAAGACCATAACAAGATGGGAAACAAAGAAGTGGGTCGCCCACAAATCTTGGAAATGGTGGAGGAACTCACCAGAACAGAGGCAAGCGAAACAGTTCATATTAGAACACTCGCCAAAATTTACAGCAGATCTGATGGCCAAAGAAAGGAAAACTGTCAAAGCTGTTAACGGGGCATTGTAAGCTCAATAGGCATTTAAAACTGATGGGATTGACAATCGAAGATATGTGCAAGTTTTGTCACCTAGAAGAAGAAACGGCAGAACACATTCTATGTCAGTGCGATAGCCTGGCAAATGTGCGGTTTTTTGCATTAGGCGAAGAAAAGCCATTGGCAGAAAGCTATATGAAAGGTTCAGTCACCACACTAATAGATTTTTTAAAAAGAGTAAGGCTGGAGAATGTAATCTAGAATTTAGAGGATCACAATAGATCTGAAAAGGTCGCAGTGGAATAGGCCAAAAGCCACCTTATAAAATCTAATCTAACGCCGGGGCAACAACAAGAGTAAACGGGCAGTGTGAACGTTTCAACCGTACGATGCACTAAATGTGTGGAAAGCGATGAAAAATAATTTGAACATTCAATTGGACATCAAGTTTCAATGACCAAGATATCTGTATGATCTTTCTTTCCCATGTTTAATTTTAAGTTATAATACAGAGTGAGTCAATACTATACTCACTTTATGCGTTTTTATTTATATCTCGAGTTCGACAAAAACTATCAACATGCGGTTTGCGCCGTTTTGTTGAGAATTTAATCCAGCTCCATTATAATTCACAATAATTAGGTGTTTCCATTAAAGATTTTTTAAGAAAACAAATTTTTTTCATTCGAAAGTACCCTCTACCTATGACAACTAAAACTAAATTCCAATGTTTTATAGTAGATGAAATTAATTCATCTACACTCTTTCTATTGACACTAATTTCGTTAAAATCAGTTGATTCAAACCAAAGTTATAGGTACTTGGATAAATTTGTGCGAAATTTAGGCCCTTTTTTAGTTTACTTATTCAACACTGGGTAAAATTGGGCATATTTCACAAAAAACTGGTTTTTAAACTTTTCTTTACAGGTTACGCCCCTTAGCGGTTAACCTAGAAACTTGAAAGTCATTTCCAGCAATTTCTCTTGTCCACTTTTCCTAAGGAATTTTTTCTTCTTAAGTTATAACATGAATAGTTTCCGATATATAGCCGAGAGATCGGCTTATTGGACCACCCTGTACAAAGTGCCGCAAAACACATAATTCATTATTACACTTAGATCAAAATATCTACAATAATAACAATGATAATTCAAGAAATGTAACTGAGACCAACGAACATTAATGTTAATGTTCGTTGCTGAGACCGGAGTCTCGTAATGTTGATCATTTTTGCGGTACCTCGAAGCTCGAAAGTTTGAGCAGCGGTCCACGTGTTACCGAGACTGTCTTATCGATAGCCAACCATAGTTATAAACACACTGTTGCCACATCTAATAATTGTGGGGAAGTTTTGCTATCAACATAAGTTGTTAAAATAAAACATGAAAATTATGTCACATGCCGCGCGTTACTGGATAGCGGTTCTCAAAGCCATTTCATATCAGAAAAAACTTGTAAACAATTAAGTTTACCACAAATAAATGTTAATCATACAGAGCAAGGTGTAGGCCAGGCCTTGACAAATATAAACAAACAAGTTACTATCTATCACATTTATGTCATGTTTTAATAATTTTAGTATGGATATCAAATGTTTAGTTTTACCTCGAATAACTGATAAATTGCCATTAATGTCCTTTGATAGAGGTATTTTGGAGATACCGTCTAAGGTAACATTGGCTGACCCGGGATTTAACAACACCGGGGAAGTAGATATTTTACTGGGAGCAAGCGTATTTTGGTCCATTCTTTGCGCAGACCAACAACGACTTGGGTATAATTTACCAGTACTGCAAAATACACAATTAGGCTGGGTAATTGCCGGCAATTTATTTTTGAATTCAGAATATAACAATTCCTCTATTAGTTGCTTAAACATCAATGACGAAAATTCTATTGACAACAAAATTGAAAAATTCTGGAGTATAGAACAACAAAAGGTCTATATTGTCCGAAAGTGAAAAATATTGTGAAATGCATTTTAAGGAAACTACTAAACGCGACCAATCAGGCAGGTTTATAGCCAATATTCCAATTAAAAACAATTTAAACAAAATCGATTACTCTCGTGATATTGATATTAACAGATTTCATTCGTTAGAAAAAAAATTAAACAAAGATTCTAACCTAAAAACAGACTATGTGAACTTTCCGTCAGAGTATGAAAATTTAAAACACATGACCGAAATATTAGACAATGTACAAAATAATGACGGTTATTTTTTACCGCACCATGCAGTAATTAAATACACTAGTATTACTACAAAGTGCCGCGTACTGTTTGATGCTTCCGCAAAAACGGATACCGGCTTTTCATTAAACGACGTACAATTTAGTGGACCTACATTACAACAAGATATATTTTCAATATTAGCAAGATTTCGTAATATAAATATGTATTAACTACTGATATTGTAGTACTTGTAAATGAGGATCAACGAAAATATCAAAAAATATTTTGGCGCACTGACCCTAACAATGATTTGAAATGTTATCAGTAGTAATACCCCTAGGGTCTTGATAATACCGAGATAGTTTTGTCATAGAGAATGCTGAAAGCGTGTAATCTTCGACCGACAAGCCATTTATTTATTTCCGGAAGCAAAGTTTGTTTACGTTGAACGTTCGCAGAGATAGACTAACCTCTGAACAGGTCCTCACTAGACTGAGGAAAATGAACCATGGTCTGTTAACCTTGGAGTGGACTGTTCTACACAAGGAAGTTACAGGTCCTGGTCAAACATGGACCTTCGCCATTGACGATGGATCTATGGCCGAGCTGGAGAGGGTGGGTTTTAAACCCTACTTGGGTTTTGGGCAGGTTGTTTTCCGCCCTAAAACCAGGTCTTCCTCCCAACAGGCAGCAAAACCAGGTCCCTCAAAAGGATCTGAGAAAATCCACGGCCCGGGACCGAGCGGAAAACCCCCTGCGGCAGTGAGGAGAACCAAAACTCCTCACAAGCCTAGGGGTAGTGCACCGCCGGCACGTAGCCAAGGCACCAGCCAACCAAAAGCTGGAAAAGCTGGATTTCCCAAGATGAAGACGGCTAACGTCTCTTCCAGGAAACCGGCAAAAGAGACTGGACTTGGTGTCCCGAAATCGAAGGCCATTATGGACTCGGCAAAGGCACCAAAAAAACCAGCTGGGCCGGCGACGAAAGGTGATCAAACCTCGTCGACAGCACCAAATACAGCCTCATCATTGGCAGGTGCAGTTGGTGGCGTCTCAATTGACCCACCGACTGATCCTCCCAGTGTTTGAGGAGATATAAGTTTGCCTGCGGCACCCAACACTCTGCCACATTCAATTGTTTACAGGCAAACTTACAGCATGCCAAGGCCGCTTCTTATATCCTTGGCAAAAGGTTCAAGGACGAATTAATCGACCTTGCCTTCCTGCAAGAACCATGGACAGGAAACACAGACCGAGTAATCGGTCTCAGCAATATTCCTGGTGAGGTAATAGCCTGCCCTGGGGTGAAACCTAGAGCATGTCTACTCATTAGGGAAAATATTAATTATTTCTTGCTTACAGGCTTTTGCACTCCAGATGTAGTAGCCATCCAGATGTACTTACCGGAGAAGAATGGCATGACAAACATAGTCGCCTGCTCTGCATACTTCCCAGGAGACATGGATACTGTACCCCCTCTTGCTATACGACGATTGATCGACTATAGCAAGAAGAACAGACTTCAATTAGTCATGGGCTGTGACGCCAACTCACACCATACATCGTGGGGTAGCACGAATATTAATCGCAGAGGTGAGTTACTCTTTGATTATATACTAGGGGAAGGGCTATCAGTTATAAATAAGGGCTCCGAACCAACCTTTGTAACTAGAAACAGATCAGAGGTGTTAGATTTAACTATCAGCTCAAACTTTCTGAGCAATAAGATACGGCATTGGGCTGTATCTACTGAACCTTCGTGTTCGGATCATAGACATATTCAATTCAGCATTGAAATAGGCCAGAGGCCAGTGGTGGATTATCGTGACTCAAAAGCTACTGATTGGAGTGGATATAGAAATTCCCTTCAACGGTATGTTGGGGATGGTTTCACCACAATCAACAGTTGTGATGGGATAGATACTGCAGCGGAAAAGCTTCGCGAAGCAGTGATCTCCTCCTATCATGAAAACTGTCCACTAAAGACTAAAAGAGATAATCGCAACTCTATTTGGTGGAACAAATGCCTAGAAAAGCGAAGAAAAGAAGTTCGACGACTATTTAACCGAGCTAAAGAGTCAGGCAACTGGGAGCTTTATAAAACTACTCTAACAAGCTACAATAAAGAAATCAGAAAGGCAAAGCGGGAGTCTTGGAAAAAGTTCTGTGAGAGTATTTCTGATATACCTCGTAGTACTAGAATTCACAAGATTCTCTCTAAAGAGTCTATTGCCGAGATTGGGTCGATGAAGCGACCTGATGGCACTTTCACGACCTCTAGAAAAGAAACGTTAGAGCTTTTGATTAAAAATCACTTTCCTGGAAGTTTGACTCTGGATAACAATCGACCTCCGCACTTTGAGGGCGCCAGGCGGCCAAAAAATATCGATTGGGAGGCTGCCAAGGAAGTTATCACAGCACCGGCAGTTGAATGGGCAATCAAATCTTTTCAGCCCTTCAAATCTCCCGGTGAGGATGGCATATTTCCAGCTCTGCTGCAAAACGGACTGGAATTACTTCTACCTATCCTCATTAAACTGTATAGAGCTAGTCTGGCGTGGAATTACATACCACCCAGTTGGTTGGCGGCTAGGGTGGTATATATACCAAAAGTGGGCCGCACAGACCCACACCCTAAATCAGTCAGACCAATTAGCCTAACATCTTTCCTTCTCAAAGGACTTGAAAAAGCACTGGATTGCTACATCAGGCGGGTAGCTTTATATAATTCCCCCTTGAGCATCCATCAATATGCTTATCAAACTGGCAAATCAACAGATTTAGCTTTACACAACCTTGTTGAGAAAATCAAACAATCCCTTAACAACAAGGAGATTGCGGTGGCCATATTTCTTGACATTGAAGGAGCATTTAACAATGCACTACCGACCTCCATTGGTTCAGCTTTGACTGAAAAGGGCATCAAACCAACCATTACTGGTTGGATATATGCCATGCTCACAAATAGGACAGCCACTACATCCCTTCAGAACGAGACCAGCAGCTTCAAGGTTTCCAGGGGATGCCCACAAGGCGGAGTACTATCTCCCCTACTGTGGTCTATCTTAATGGATAACTTGTTTAGCGATCTCGAAAGAGAAGGGGTAGAACTGCAAGCGTATGCAGACGACCTTGTCATCTTGGCAAGGACCAAGTCAGGAAGGGTAGCATATAATACCCTCCAAAAGACGTTGGACGATGTTCACAGTTGGTGTCAGAGGGAACAGATGTCTGTTAACCCTGGCAAAACTGTAATAGTTCCCTTCACTAGAAAAAGGAAGTTGGAGGATCTTCCACCACTTTCCTACAATGGTTGCAGCGGAAGTAAAATATTTGGGGATTATCCTAGATAAGAAACTTACTTGGAACGCTCACTTGGAAAAAGTTATCCATAAGGCCAGACTATCTTTGTGGACATGTCGCAGGATCTGTGGAAAATCTTGGGGCTTGGGACCCAAACAAATCTATTGGATATATGTGATGATTGTTAGACCAATGATCACATATGGAGCCATTGCCTGGTGGCCAAAAGCTTTACAGCGAACGGCCCAAGCAAAGCTCTCTGGTTTACAGAGACAGGCCTGTCTGGCAATCACTGGTGCTATCAGCTCCACACCGTCAGCAGCCATGGAAATCCTTCTGGACCTACCTCCTCTCCATATATTTTTGGAAAGAGAGGCTAGATGGACAGCATACAGAATTGTACATATTTCTAAATGCACAAATCAGGCTTATGCAGAACGAAGCAGAATACTAGCGGACAGTGAAAGTCACAGTATTGTGGGAATGACCTCTGACATAATGCCTCCAACAGTAAACTACGACCTG
>CAJUYG010003285.1:0-17760 GCA_910591675.1 Galerucella calmariensis
ATGCGGTTAAAAGCAGATTAATACCTACATTTTTTCAATGTTCATAATGTTATAACAGAATGTCAGTACGGGTTTATACAAAATTCAAGCACTGAAAATGCAGTAGTTGATTTTCTAGAAAAGACGGTTGGCGCAGTAGATGATTCGTTAAAATGTAAAAATTTCGCGATTTAGCCAAAGCATTTGATACCGATAAGAGGTGTAGCACTAGAACTCATTAAGAACTATTTATCAAACAGAACCCAGCGCGTAAAAATCGGAAAAGACAGAAGCTCTAATTCCATAGTAATGGTGGGTGTTCCACAAGGGACCGTATTAGGACCAATTCTCTTTCTCGCGTATATGAATAACATTACACAAATTGATAACTTCCCTGGTAAAGTCATATGATACGCGGATGACACTGTAATTATTTCCACTGGTAAAGAATGGCAAGAGGTCAAACTCACCGCAGAAACAGCATTGGGGAAGATAAGTTTATGGTTAAAAGATAATCTACTAACCTTAAATGTGTTGAAAACAAAATGTATTACTTTCAGTTCAACCATCGTTAAACAACCTGAAAACTTTGAAATTAAACTGCACACTATTGACTGTCAAAAAATCGATTGTAACTGCCCCCTAATACATAACATGTCCCAAATTAAATATTTAGGTGTTATACTTGACCAACACCTACGCTGGTCACAACATATTGTCCATGTTAGCAATAGATTGAGAGCCTTAATGCATAAATTTTATGTTCTTAGAGAAATTCTTTCAAAAAAAATTTACTAATACTTTATAATTCTCTGGTGAAATCTTTATTAAGATACTGTATAGTAGGGGTATTGGTTATTTCGTGTAGGTCTGCTTCGAGTTTAATTTATTATCACGTTCAATCTATATCTTAGATCTCGGTGACACAGTATTAAGTGTATTGGGTATTTTGAAGTGTATTGCTTTTCGTGCTCTATTCGTGTATATAGGAAATTGATGCTCTTTCATAATTAATCCAAACCGATATTGAGTTGTTCACAGTATTTCAATAAATTTAAGATTGCTTCTTCAAATATCTACTACTTTTTCCAAAAACCACATAATATGAATCAATAAAAGTAATATTATCATTTGGATTAACAACTTAATACAAGGAGAGTTTATTCAGATTTCCAGAATTAGGAATAGAAAAAAGATGATCATATTCATGAATATCAATACAGCTGAGATTAAGAGAAAGTCAAATGCATATTCACAAGCGTAAAAAATGTTGATCTTGCTGAAAATAATTCGCCTGGATTCAAATGAGTAGAAGATTGACAGCGAGATAGTTGTTCTTCAATATTGTCGAAAGGTTTGGATACCTCGTGAGTAGAAGGTCTAAACATAAAGTGTCAACCTAACCAACAGATCAGAAGAAAGCCGAACTGATGCTATCAAAGCTTGCCTGTCTGCGCATAACGCGTGCTATGAGAAGCAGCCCGACTGCGGCAAGTCATTCTCAATATTCCACCTCTTGCTCTGTATGTTAAGGCGGAAGCGAGAATGGCTGCATGCAGACTGGAACGCAATAGGAAGTGGCATAAAGAAACATATGCCCATAGTAATTCCAGAATCACAGAGGTTATTACAAACTTGCTTCTTGAAATAAGAACGTTGGCCACAATTAACAACAACCAACCATACCGCATGCAGCAAAACTGGGATGGGCTGGAAGCATGCAGTCCGGAAAGTAGTGTGGTACACAGTCGGATCTAAGACTGACACAGAAACTGGAGTCCCAGGTGCAATATCTACCAATCGTTGGAAAAGTTTGTATATACAGGGTGGGGCAAACTTCTGACATCGGAGGATTACATCGTTGTGGTGATAGATAGAACTTTATAGTTTTGTGTGAGCTAATTCAGTTACTGAGGGCACATTTTGAAAATACTTTCGATTCTACAGGGTGTTCCAAAACCACGTAGCAGCACAAACTTACATTTTTTTAAATGGAACGTACTATATTTTGTTTAAGAATCGAAAAGATCTCACCGAGAGCATTACAAAAATATAGCACTCTAATATATTATAAGGTTGTTTTACAAAGATATGGCCAATTATTAGCAAAAAAGACCTCCTCTTTAACACTCTGCAGAACAGTAAATTAAAATAAATTAACAGGTCTTTGTGTTCAAATGTCATACACACATCATTGGCTGTGCTCAGTATTTATTATTTTTTTCATCGGTGGCTTCTTTGATACAGGGTGAAACAAAACGCAAATCAAGCAATATCTCAAAATTTTTAAATGAATCACCCTATAAGTCTTTTTACAATTTGTTAGTACAATTAATAAACTTTCAAACGATGTAGTAAACTTAGGGCATTAGTTAATGGAAAATCGTAGATATTTTATGATAATGGTCAAAAACAAGTATTTTACGTACACAAATTAAATGGTATTAAATTTTTACATGCAACCTCTTGTAAATTTTAACATTTCTAAGGCATATATTTTAATCGTAATTTTGGATGCATCTACAATATCTAATCAATGAAATAAAATGTTTGCTAATACCTACCTAATAATACCTACCTGGAATTACCAAAAATTTCATATTTATTCATGTTTCACTTTCAAGAATTGTTATTATAGGCTTGTTTGAGAATGGGCGAAACATAATCAAGCCATATTTTTGATTATATCAAGTGGGCTACTATCAAAATAGTATCTACTAATAAATGTCAAAGAAATATTGCTGCATTCTTCGTTTGTGTTTAGGAAGTTGATTCAAACACAATAGTTAATTAACAAGATGGAGCATCTGTATATCAGAAATTTTACCGACAGGTGGTTAGGTTAGGTTTGTGGTATGTGGGTCTATAAGGCCCTCCACTGTGGATAGGACGTGGTGGACCAATTTCGTGGCCTCCTCGATCTTCAGATCTCACGCCGATGGATATCTTTTTATGGGGATACATCAAGCAACTTGTGTATCAAACGTAACGCATTTTCAACAATTACTCCAGCTATGGTGGAAAGAGTAAGATCCTCGTTTTTGAAAAGAATTGTATGGAAGTAAATGATCGCCATTTTGAACACTTAGCATAAACTACTATACTTTTTATAGAATGTCAATGTTCATTTATGTAAATGTGAGTGTTCTTATAATATTGGTTTTCATAATTGTTAGTTTTTCAAAAATAGAAAAAGTTGAAAAATGGATTATAAGCTTGCATTTTACATAACTGAGATATACTGTTTGTGGTGACTTGAGTAATTATTTCGTAAAGACTACAAACTGCTTTTATATTTATTAGTACCTACTATAATGACATTAGCCTAATTACAGTAAACAAAAATATTTCTTCCAATTATTAGCTCACACAAAAATATAAAGTTCTATCTATCACCACAACGATGTAATCCTCCGATGTCAGAAGATTGCCCCATCCTGTATATTCCAGGCAGAAGTCTACCCTATCGACACGTTTTTGCAATTGAATATCGAAAAGGAGTGTAGAGGCCAAAAGACATATCGCCAGGCAGCACTAAAATCTTGAGCATGTACATCATCTAGAGTCGCCTGAGTCTGCTCACAAAAACTATTAACCCTGACAAACCATACTAGAGCAACTCTTAAATGGGTCCCGGGACACAGAGGTGATTGTAGGCAATGAAAAGGCAGTCACCCTAGCAAAGCTAGGGTCTTAAACTACATTCACTGATGCTGAAACAGGGGTATCAAAAACAGCTGCACGTAGTTGTACATCTCGGAGGCTTCAAACTAAATATCAGTCGTACTGTAGACGCGTGCCAAAACAAGAACAGACAAAACAACTGGTCAAAAAAATCTCGGAGAAGCTGACTAGCGAAACATCAGCAGGGGCCAGATAAGGAAAGTGACGGGATTACTCATCGGTCACTGTACCCTGAGGAAGCACATGCATACATAGGGAGGAACCTATCTATCGGTTGTGCATGGAAGAGGAGGAAACATCCTATTACATTATCATCGAATGTGAAGCATTATCTCATTGGAGATGTAGAAACTTAGGACTACAGCATCAAAGAGAGGATTTCTCTAAGAAGGACCTAGTGTAAAGACTGTTGAGCCTGATAAGGGTTACTGATCTCTTCACATAAGCGGCTTAAAAAACCTAAAGGCCGAGGTGCCGAGGATTTCAAGCCTCTGACTGACGGTGTCAAACTGATCAATCAAACAACTAAATATTCCAAACCAATGAAAATTATAGTGAAATAGTCTAATACTTCTCACCGTAGTTACGGTATCTAAGTTTCTGTTTTTTTTCTTGTATTTAATAACTTGCTGCTTTCAATTTCAATTGTATCATAAATTTAAAAGAACATTAAGTTTTCAGACCCAAGGCCAATTATTGCAAGACAACTATCTTTTAGTGTTTCTATGGTGAGTGATTTAAAACCCAAGTTAAAGTTCAAAATTGTTTCCTTTCAACATCACATTAGGATATATTGGGGTTTCAACTAAGCTGGAACGAATACAATTAAGTTGGTAGAATTTCGGTCGATTTAAATAGAGAATATTATAGAGAAAGAACCTGAAGAATGGTACAATTTCCTTTTCAAAAAATTCTCTCTAAATTGTTCCTTATTAATATTCACCAAAAAAATATGATGGGATTTTTAGTGGGAATTAGTTGAAATAGAATTACTCTCCAACCGCAGCATTGAACCAATAATAAAAGTGGTAAAGCTTCAGCTTTGATGAAAAAAGATGCTTTCTGAGCTAACTGGCAAATTGACTTTATGAATCATTCGTTAGTGAATTGATTGATTGATTGGAAGATTCTGCGAATTTGGGTCACAACACTGACACTGTGGCTTTCGGGAGCTTATGACAGATCAAAAAAGATTATTGTTTTGGTGATTGAAAAGATTGAAATAGAACAACAGAACAAATAAAAAGCTGAGGATGTAGCTGGACCATAATTGACCCCAGCACAAAGAGTGTAACAAATGAGAAGCAATAAATCATACAAATTCAGCAATTAATGGAAGTTTTGTTTTTCAATGAGACCAGAAAAAACCTATACAAGAAAGGAGTTTTTCTGGCAGTTTCATCAACTTTTCAAGTGAGTGTAGTGAATTTCAAATTTGACAAAAAGTGCATGTGAAAATCTGGAAAGTTTTTTGAAATGAAGTTGATGACTCATTAATGGTTTAGTAAAAAGTTTAGTATGTTCAAGAAAAAGTATATTTTCTTCACTTTCCGTAAAATATTAATAAATAAGGGCTGTATTTGAAGATTAATTCAACTGAGATAATTGGAAATACAGTTCTACATGTAAGCATTCTGTCCACTTGATAGGACATTCAAAATGAGATAATTGTATATTATATATAATTATATTAACAGGAGAATTACAAAAATAATGGTATTCAAACGTGAACATTTCAAGAATTTATCAAGAGAAAGAAAACTTTTATTTATAGACTGGTAGATAAAATGATAAAATACAGGGTGGGTTCTGCTGTAGGTATTAATTGCTATGGCGGAAGCTGTTCTATTAAACATTTTCAGTTTATTTAATTGTCCATACCTAATAAAATAATTACTAACTTATACATACAGTTGTAGTTTTCCATTATTGCTTACCTGGAAAAGAAAAAAAAAACAATTAATGATGGGATTTACACAAAAGTATTATAAAATAGTTTGTTTTAGTCACTTTGATAAAATGTTGAGCACTTTATAAAATGTATAAATAAAGTGATGAAATGAAACACGTTCCTTTCCAAAGGATAATACAAAGGTTGTCTTTTCAGTGTTGTTGTATATAACAATATAGTTGTCAAAATTAGTAATGTTTAGTTTAACTTAACGCCAAAGTTTCAGACCGCTTCGTTTTTTAGCTGTACCTACACTGGATTTTTCAAATTGACGAGTCAGTAGCAAAATGGAAAATTTTTGCGCAATAATTTTTCCCAATTCTCGAAGACAGTTGTATCAACAAGATTTACGATCTCAAGGAATTTTATACTAGTTTCAACTTGTTTCAGTTATTTGTTTCTATTATGAAACCATCACATTTTTGAGAGTTGTTGAGGTTCAAATGTTTAATGTTTTCAGTTTCATAACAATATTGTTTTTATTGGTGAACCATTTTACCTATTTAAAGCACGCCTCAGCGTGTTTAAACCGTGGCAACATCTACAACTCGAGAAACGAAGTCTAAATCTATGGACTAAATCATGTCTGAATGACAATTTTTTCATCATTGATCTGACAGGAGTAGTTTGTAACGTCAAAACTTTTATTCGAACAATATTTAACAATGTCAAATTTATAAATTAAAATGGAAAATGCCGTTGGTATTGCTTGAAATACCATTGCTTGAAATACCGATTAATCGTTTGAATTTCGAGATTAATCGTTTGAATTTCGAAGGTGCTCTGCTAAAAGACCCGTTTACTGCAGAAATAGTGACATCTGTGTTTTGAAAATTGGTAAGTGAGTTACTTACATACTAACACACCAATCTGTGTATCTACAAAAGTTACATAATCATTAGTTTTTCTAAAAACGCCAATAAACTTATTCCTACGGGGGTCACATTCAATTAAGTTAATGACAAAACTACTGTTTGTTCCATACATTGACGATAAGTACAATAAATTTAGAGATGGGCGACACCGAAGAAATAAGTAATTCTGCTTCACTCGCGGAGCTAATGAATATTATTTCTGTTGAAAATCAAAAGCTATCTAAACAAATAAAAGAAATTAATGAAGAAAATAAACGCATGTACGCATCGATACTTTCAAAAGAAGACGATAACTCAAACAACATCAAAAAATTAGAAGGTACACAGGATGTTATAGTCACTAGGTGCATCCAGTTGGAGAGAACATTGAGACTAAATAACTTATTCATATACGGCCTCTTGATACCCGATACTGCAGATCTAATACAACACACCATTGCAAATCTGAATGAACTACTCGACGTCACAGTTACCCCAAGTGATTTGAACAATATAGAATTAATAAAAACTAACAATTCTGCAACAGCTATCAAAATTGAGCTAATATCTTTCCTTAAAAAAAGGAGATTCTACAGAATTGTGTAAAGCTGAAAGGCAAAAATATATTCATTGCTTCTGATCTCTGCAAAGAAAATAGAGTGGATCAAAAAATTCTCTTGAAACACCTTAAAGGAGCGAAAGCATTAAAACATCGAGCCGTTATTAAGGGTAAAAATCTTATGATCAACGGAGTCAGGTATAACCTGAAGCAGCTAGCAGAAATTAATAAACAAAAGATCCCTTTAAACCAATCCCTAAATACTGCTAACCTTGGAATTGAGTCTTCAGTAGCCTCATCGATTGAACAATCTCAAGGCAATATTAAGAATATTAAGATTACCAGATCTAACTCTGCATCCAGTTCCAAAGCTGATAAACCTGACAGAGGTAGAAGGATTATTAAGAAATAACTGTTCCAGCCGTTACTTTCAGTGAATCTCACCTTTAACACATTTATGGATTTTACTTTGTATCAACAAATTTATATTTGATAAATCTTTGTTATTATTTCTATATTACAGTACATAGTAAACAAAATGAATAAAGCGGTATCAATTTGTCATATCAACTATCTATCTATCTATCTATCCTAGCGAATTTTTTAAAATTTAAAAACTGTGTTTGGAACGTATATGATATTATTACAGTTTCAGAAACATGGCTTAAATCTGATATTGATAATGATGTGATTGGATTACCTGGATATAATCTCTTCAGACGCGATAGACGTGTAAAACGGGGAGGGGGAGTAGCAGTCTACATTAAATCTATTTTCAAAAGTCAAAAAATTTGAAATATACCAAAAACCAAGTCGGAGCAACTATGGATTTTTGTTGATAATAAAAATTAGAGAGATTATATCCAGTGGATCATTCGAACATCTTAAATTTTAATTTGAGTAACATGTAAGATTATCCGGTATTATTATGAGCAATAAAGTCATTATTATTATTATTATTATAAATATTTAGATTTTTCGAATCATAGGAAATGATATTGAACTTCCATCCACAAAACAGTCCAACCTAGTCTAACTTAGACTGTTTTGTGCTTCCATCAAAATACAAATTAGTTTATGTTTTTCTCATTTCCATAAAAAAACAAAAAAACAGTAGTCATCCCAGTATATAAAAGTGGAGATAAGACTAATACCATAAATTATCGACCTATATCGCTTATCCCACACTTATCTAAAGTTCTCGAAAAATTATTAAAAAACAGGCTTGACTCGTATGTAAACAAATACCATTTAATTTCATCGAACCAATTTGGTTTTAAGCAAAATAGCTCTACTCAAGACGCCATATTAAATTTGACAACTAAAGTATATGACGCGCTAAATAGGAATAAAAAATGTTTGTGCGTATTTTTAGACTTGGCCAAAGCGTTTGATACAGTTAGTCATAGTGATCTCTTAAAGACCCTGGAAAACATTGGCCTACGAAATAACTGTTTAAAGTTAGTTACAAGTTACCTCTCAGAAAGGCAACAGGTAGTAAGAATTGATGGAGAAACAAGTGGCGAAAGAAATGTTTCTTACGGAGTACCTCAAGGTACAATTCTAGGACCTATGTTGTTTAATTTGTATATAAACGGATTGTTTTCATTGCATAGTGCAGGTCACATAATTGGATTTGCCGATGACACAGCTATAATTTATGAAGAGGACAATTGGTATGACCTTAAATTAAAAGTTGAAAATGACTTAAAATTAATAAAAAACTGGTTTAATCATAAAATACTTACCATAAATTTTAAAAAAACTTTTTACCTTCCGTTCAGTAATTACAGCTCTGTCAACGATCAGTTCGTACCTCTGGAGATATTTCAGAACGGCCAGAAGTTCGAGATACAGCCCGTAATAAATATGAAATATTTAGGTATCATTATGGATAAAAATTTAAAATGGGATTGCCATATCCAATATATCATAAAAAAACTACAGTTTATTTTATACAAATTTAAATATTTGAAAAAGTGTATACCTGCCAAATATCTTAAGACTCTTTATTTTGGGCTTGTGGAAACTCACCTCCGTTATGGAATATTAGCTTGGGGAAGTGCCCGTAAAAGTCACATACATCAGTTGGAGGTCATTCAAAAGAGATTCCTTAAAATTATTTTATGTAAACCCCGTATTTATTCATCAGACCGTTTGTATAACGAAAGCAAAGTACTTGATCTAAAACAGTTGTATTTTTTATGTGTATCTATAAAATACCACACAATCAAAGACAAAAGTAACCTGCCAGTACATAGATATGAAACTAGGCAAAAACACCAGTATAATGCTCCGAGAATGACGAAGTCTCTCTGTCAAAGATCTTTTGTATTTTTGTCACCTAAAATATACAATTATATTCCGGAAAGTATGAAATCTATATGTAGTATACAAATTTTCAAAAAGAAGGTAAAATTGTTTCTTTTGGAACAATCAAGAAATTTCTGTGACTTTATTATCGAGGCCTGAACGAATATGTTGTCATAATATTTTAAATCACATTTACTTAGTTTGGTAACTTTTCTTTTATATCTCGTGTACATATTTTATAATTACTAACTTAGTATAGGTAGTTTAATGTTTATAAGTTTTATTATCATTATTTTATTTTACTAGTATCTCTTTGTTCTGCCGAAACAGGTGTATTTGCACCTATCGGAACCCCTTCGGGTATTGTTTGTTCACTTTGTAAGGTAGTGTTGCTTCTATTATTTTTAATACTTACAATTGTATTCTACTACTATTATATTGTATACTATTGAAGTGAATAAATTATTATTATTATTATTATTATAACAACGCAAGGTATACATCATATACATCACGAATTCAACCATTTGACATTTATTTCTTATTTCCATCTATGATTTTCATTTCTTGTTGTTGTAGTAGTTATAGACCAGTATTTATAATTTCAAAGTACACCAATAAAAAAAATAGCGTAAAGTATTCGTGGATAACTGGTCTTTAACACTTGCTCTATTTCGAAAAATCGCGCGTGTTTTAAAGACCTTAATATCCACTTATACTTTAATATACTATTTTAACTGTTTGTATGACGGATGTTTGTAAATAATATATTTATAATACAGAATAAACACTACTACTACTACTAATGCCTTGCCGGTAATAATGCACCATAGTATCATTGGGTATTCCAAAGACCACAGTTCACAAAAATTTTACATGTAGAATTATTTGTAAAGAAATTAGTTACTCTTTGGATACCGCATCTGTTGATGAAAGAACAGAAAGCAATTAGAGTATGTACGAGTACGAGTAATGTCAGTGGTGATGAATCCTGAATTTAGTCTTATGAACATGAAAATAAATGTCAGTCGACTGTTTTGGCGTTCCAAGATGAGCTAAAACCGACGAATGTTTCCAAAGAGATAGTGGTCAAAAATCAAAGTCAAACTTCATTTTTAATGTACTCACAAGCGATTAGCTGCTTCCAGAATTGCTTTCAAAATATTCAAGAATTAATTTCTCTCCGTCGATAATGAAATGGAGAAAAAAATTGAGTATTCCAGTGTTTTTTTCTAACTTCATGTGCAAAATATACAAGACAATCCTCGTAAACTATAAATAACTTTGAATAGACATTTAATGCACCATTTCAAAATCTTCCTTAAAAATGAAAACCTTCAATATATATATTTTATATTGCATATTTTATGTTATCCAATAAACAAATTCCCAAGTGATGTGACGCAGTGTTTGTGAAATAAAGAGTTAAAACCGAGAGTGAAATTCCCTGTATTTGGTTTACTACAAAATAAATTTAACCTATACTGTACCTTCAGCAGTATGTGGTGGTTATGATATTAAATTGTGGCTTATATGAAACGTTTGGAAGTTTGACATAGCGCGCTTTCTATTGAATACTTACTCAATCCAGTCAAAAGATGTCGCCATTTGTTCGAATCGTTTTGATGAAGACAAATAATTTGCAATAACATAATATTGCTATCATAAATTGATGTAATTGATGTAAGCTACCCTATCTTTTAAGTTGGATCGAACTGCACACGGTGTACAAATTTGATTAAAATCGGTTGAGTAGTTTAGAAGTCCATCGCGGACAAACATGTGACACGTAATTTATATATATTAAGAAGATTATACTTGTTTGTTACAGCATCCAGATCGTTTGCTGCAGGCAATCTAACTATCACCCGTTCCTTGGAGAGCAGCTGGTTTTGGGTATTTCAACTTATAGAATAGTAGTAGAATAAAAAGAGCTTTCACCAATTTTTGATTAGTTATTTGAGGCAAGCTGAGAACTTAGTAATACCTAACTTCCACACAAAATTTCAGATCTGGCTGGTTTTAGTGAAAAATGTTATTCTCGATAAAAAGTTTTGCTTGTTCTGAAACCCCATAAAATGAGACAAAATTCAAATTTTTCAAAACCCGTCTCATTTTATGGCCAGTTTTATGAAAACCTGGAGTCTGACTTTTTGACATTTTTTCACATATTGGCCAATATCTCGGGAACCTTAAGGTTTGCAAGATTCTAGTATATGCCATTCGATTCAGAATTGAATGTT
Organism: Galerucella calmariensis; assembly: GCA_910591675.1. Taxonomy (NCBI): domain Eukaryota; kingdom Metazoa; phylum Arthropoda; class Insecta; order Coleoptera; family Chrysomelidae; genus Galerucella; species Galerucella calmariensis. The sequence continues at coordinate 11,584 of CAJUYG010003285.1, forward strand.
CTATAATCATACAAAGCACATGTTCCTCCACAAAATGCTCAACTCGTACTGGAATAGGATAACTGGATTTCCTATCTACAACAAGTGGTAGACCAGAAGAATCCTAAATTCATTACTGTGTGAACTTTTTAATTTCACTGTATAGAAGTGAGAGATCTATTGTACACCTTTCTTCCACTTAGTTACTGATAAAAGTATCAGATACTATTTCCCAGTGGGAATTTATGATATCCACAAGAGTGAGTTTAATTAAATGCTCCTCTTCTATCCAGTAGTCTCATAGATAATGTATATCTCATAGGACGGTGGAAACTTAGATTAAATGCATTTAGGACCAAATGAAAGTACTGAAATTATTTACAGCTTCCTCAATAAATTTTAATTTAATTGGTCTGAACAGTAGAGTAATAAAATTCTATTGAAAACGTTCAAACAGGATGGCAACAAAGCGCAGCGAATATCTTTCTAGTATTGATTTTTCCTTCAGATCCCAGCAGTGTCTTTTCCATTTTCGATAAGTTATTACTGTCCTCTGTTTCAGACCCATCCGCCTAAGTTTATAATTCAGTTCTTGTCGAATACAAACTATTAATAAAGCTGAAAATTTAGAAAGTAGAGAGGAAGTTGGAATTATAAGTTTAATTCCGCAATTACAATTCTTACTTTGTATTCAATCAACAATATATTCAATTAAACTGTAATGACTGTTCCTTATTTGAATTAATTCCAACTTTTAGCAAAGTTGGATTTTAAAATATCAATATCCGGACTCAGAGAGCGATTTCGGACTCTTAACGAACTGTAAAAACGTTTTAAGCGTTTCAGTAAACATTACGATGTCGTAAAAGCTATTGTTTGGTTGGAACTATATGGATTTTAACGATCGAATTTCTCAGCATTACTGAGTCAGAAATTTCTATTACAACCGGCAAATATTCAAATTGAAAAAGTAACATCCGTAATCAATATGTTTCAACCGAAAATTGTATAAAAATTGAAAGTGGGACGGAGCGCCCTGTATACATATATTGAACAATGTGATACAATTTGAATATTTTACCCATTTTAAACATTACTAGGGGAAAAATCGAAGATATCCAAGATATTAATATAACCTTATTAACTGAAACAATTTCCTTTTTTTGTTTGTTTCCGCTGTGCCTAGGAGGTTCCTGTGAAAATTTCATACATACATCTATTTCCGACCAATTAGAAGGCTTCCTTCATCTTCCTTCCTTCCTTCTTGTTTAGGTGGCTTGTAGCAGTAAGAGATTATCGCGATAATTTTGCTAGTTCCTGCCAATTTAATTGAATTTATAAGTGATAATTTTCCTGTCATAAATGAAGTACATTATATCTAATGGCAAAAGTCACTCAGGATAAGATATGAATTATATATCATATATTACCGTTAAGGTATATAATGCAGTTATTTCGTAGAATACATAGTTATCACATGAAATAACTAATCGTAAACCGTTAAAGTGTGTAATATGTTATTAATTTGACACTTTAACTAGTTATCCTATAAAATAACTAGGTGTTCTATAAATTAGCTAGGTATTTCATAAATTAACTAATGAGAAACAAATGAAGAGTAAAATAAACAATTCATTTAAAATGAAATTGAACAATGGTATTTCAAGTGGAAAAATCCATGCAAGAAAAGTTAAAATTAAAATATATTCACTAAAACGTGAATTTGTTGCCCACTGTCATTTTCAATAAACCTCTAAATATGATCTATGATCAGTAATTAATTGAAATGATATGCCGAAATTGTACTTATTTTAACTGCCATAAGCTATGTCATATTAGAAAAAGGTAGAACGTGTCGCGGGACACACGGTAGGAACTTTAGTTCCTTTTAAGAAAAAATTATGTAATACATTTGACGTTATAGATAAACGATTTTCATATTCTTTGGTGGATGAGTAGTAAGCATACCAGACTGTCACGCGGTAGACTCGGGTTCGATTCCCCGTGAGGAAATTTTTTTTACTGTTATTTTTATTTTTAAATAATTATTCTGCTTGATATTAATAACGACAACAGGTAGACGTTTGAAATATTTAGCAGAATATTCATTATTATAGATAATGGTACGGTACCCTTCATGAGGGAGTTCAACTGGCAACATTTACTTATAACAGCATCGTATATTTAAAAAGGGAAACCGTAGCATTGTACAAATTGTACATTTAAGAACTGTACGTTTATCACAAAAAATTAGTGAAGACATAAAATTGAATTGGTACGATTATGAATAAAACTGTTGAACATTTTTAATTTCAAGTTACATTTATTTTACAGTATATTCAAATGTTTATTTTCTAGATTTTTTCTTGAATGGATCGTAGAAAAAATATAATGTTCGACTCGTGTGGATTGTCCATATCCACACTAGTTGCACAAACTACTATTCTGCACAGTTCACAAAATGAATGTAGGCCATCAGTTAACTGAAGGGATATGATTTCATATACATCTTAGAACGTATATGAGATCCACCAATCAGCATTCGAGTTTAGTATCCGTCATTCATATTTTTTCAATTTAAAAGAAACGTCAAAATAACTTGTCAAAAAAAGTTTCTCATAGAAGCGCACTGGATCAAGAATATTCATTTACAAAGATAAACTTAAAAGAAATAATCCGTACAAATTACCAACAAATACAGAATAAAATGAGTATTTAAGGGGACCTCAGATTTTATGAAATTATGTAAAAGGTACATCTGACGTTATAGATAAACAATTTTCATATTTCTCAGTGGTCGAGTAGTAAGCAATCCAGACTCTCACGCCGTAGACCCGGGTTCGATTCCCGTGAAAAAGTTTTTTTTTAATTGTTACCTTTATTTTTAAAAATAATTATTCTGCTTGATAATAATAACGACAGCAGGTAGACGTTTGATAATGGTACGGTACCCTTCATGAGGGAGTCCGACTGGCAACATCTACTTATAACAGCATTGTATATTTAAAAAGGGAAACCGTAGCATTATACAAATTGGACATTCAAGAACTGTACGTTTACCACAAAATTAGTGGAAACATAAAATTGAATTGTAAAATGTTTAATTTGAAGTTATAAGTATTACAGTTTATAGAAATTTTTATTTTCTAGATTTTTTCTTGAGTGGGTCGTAAAAAAATATGCTGCTTGACTCGACTTGAACGATTGAGCACTCGCGCGATACGGTCATCATATCCACACTAGTTGCACAAACTACAATTTCTTTCAAAATATGCCCTTTTACATTTAAAAACAACCTGCCAAATGTCAAATCAATTTATCCATCCGTTTTAAAGTTATCGAATTAAAACATTCAAGTTTTCAAAATTTCAACACCCTGTATTTCGAAAAGTAAATGTGCTAGACCCCTTAATCGCACAAAAATTTTTTTGGAAATAATAGTAAAAATTGATCCGAACAAATTCAAGTAGATCACCGGCACTGCGAATACCAGCTTTGCATAGAATTTAAATATAGCATCGGTGGTTCAGTGGCAGGAGCATATTATTATGAATCGCTGCTTCGTAAACGAGAGAGAGACTAAGAAGGCACAAGCACGCAAGCAAGGCACATAACGAAGCAACGTAACATAACGTAGCGTAACGTAACGCGTAACGGTCAGATCTTTTGCGTCGCGACTCCTGGTTGCTCAAACATAACCTGGCGTAAAGAACTAAAGTTCCAAAAGTGCCAAGAAAAAAGTACCGTGTGCAACACAGTCATTGGTTTGATTTTTGGATGATGGTCGTAGGAAAAATTTAGTGCGCAGCACGTGAACGCAAATGCCAACTTCTCCCGAGTGTGACAGTGCGGTTCACACAATGAAGGTACTATTAATGCACGCGACACATTTAATTAGACACAAAATAGCTATATTTAACTATTATTTATTGACTATCTTGTGGAAATTGATTCAATCATTGAATGATGTAAAAAACGTTGAAAAACAAGCTGGGGAAGCAGAAAGATGAGATTCGCCTATTGAAAAGTCATAGTCATGGTAAATTATTCACTCTTTTGAGGTTAAGTCACAGTTGAAACCCCATCACTTCCCGCCTTTTTGTGGTGAGAGATTCAACGCCTCGCTGAGTAGAGCTCATAATGTGGTGCAAATGACTACGCGAAGTGCTTAGTGGAACCAGTCCAAATAGCCGTGACTAATTCAACAAGCCCCTATTAAAAAAAAAGCAAAAAGTTGTTGGCATAACGAGTATAATTATCCAAATATAAGTTTAATTCCAACGAGGAAAAGTCGAGTTTTTTACTAAATAAGTACATTTAAAGCTAGTTTCCTTTGAACACGAAAAAATACCATGCACACATGTGTAATTTCTTATTTTAGCGTTATAAAGCATTGGGGTTTTAAGGTATCGTAAAAAAATTAACATCTACCTTCTCAGATATTATCGTAGGAAGCCGAAATATATTTAATAATGGATGAGAAAAAACCTGCAATTTATATGAAAAGTTGAGTTGCAGTGAGTTTCATAGCACGCTACAAAACAAGCAACTTTTCATTATGTTAACCAGCTCACTGTTTTCGTGTAGTTTGGAGATGTCCAACTCATGCAAGCACACATTACTGTGTAGAGAAAAGACAAATGGAATCAACTCATTATATTAATTACTGTACATATGCTCAATAGCCCAGGCACTTGAACTGAATCTTTGAACCATTTACCATACTTTTTATTTTCATTCCAGAAGCTTTGAGTCTTCTATATAGGCTACCAATTTGATAGTAGTTGTAATGATTCCCTATCCAAAGTGCTTCCGACTCAGTCCTTGTATAGTAAGTGAGTTCTCGGAGAAGCAGAGTATGTGAGTAGGTATCATCAAAGAGTTCACATTTCCTGCACATAGGCTCACAAACTTTGTCCATTTTGTGCAGGTGTTTCCTCATGGTTCAGTCACCAGATCGGTAACTGTCTTCATATGTCTATCACCCAGTTCCAATAGTTCCTTGTCTACCTTGTTCAGTGAACTCTTCGAATGGAGGTGTCCTGGTGTTGACCTTCCTTTTCAGTTGGTGTTCCCTATCTAGCCAGTTCCTTATTTCCCCTCTTTTGCAATATTTTGTGATTCCACAAAACGGTTCTGGACCCATGAAGTTTTCTTAAAACCCACTTCAGCAAACCGGTTCGCCATTTCTATCTCCTCATATGCCGACACCAATTAGGGATTCTTTACACTTTTTCATCATTCTAGACCTAGTTGTTGGATTACTGGTCACTTTAAGCAGAGCCTGGATGTTGCTGAATATTTTAATTTTTTTGTCCTGTACATCGTCTTCCGCTGTTTTCATCAATACATGCTATAGCTGTAATAACTTCCACTTGAAATACAGTCGTTTATCGACCAAGACTAAAGATAATTCTCTTTCTGGATCGTTCTATAACATGCCATGGTTTGTTCTGGAATTATCAGTGAACCAGATGATTTCTACAGAACTACCTGTTACTTACATGGGATGATGATGTACTCACTTAGTGAATATATTCTCCGGTGTCATGCTATCAATACACATGTGAAATATGGCTCCATCTGGTATTGTCCCAGTTGTATCAGTGCGTTCTTCTCGAATATTGTTCGGTGACCATAGCTCATAGCCACAATAGACACTTGCGAGTCGCAGTGGAGGGCCTTATAGACCCACCATAGCTCTTTTGCATAGTCGCCCTGGGTGTAATTTTCCAGATTTGCCTTCCAATTCAGTTTGGAATCAAGGGACACTTCAAGATATTTAAATTTTCTGGATATTTCTAATTCTTATTCAAACATCATTACTCAACTCTGCGATAGAACTCTTATATTCGTAAAAACCACTAGTAGACCTAGAAAGGAACATTAAATAATTGAAAAAAAAAACATTCCCCCTTTTTGGTCCGTTGTAAAAAAAGTATTAATTTTTGGAACCATAAGGTGGGGATTCAATTTTCAACCGGTTTTTCCCAATAATTTTCTTTTTATCTTATTTTTCTATGATACGTTTTAACGAAATATAATCATTTTTAATTTACCATTTAGCTTCTCTGTCCTTAAATTGCCTATTTTGACCTGAAATATTCCAAACAGTTTTTTCCGACGTAATTGTGGGTGAATTGAATTTGTGACAATTATTTATAGCTTTCAAATGACTCGTTGAATTTAATTTGTTTA
>CAJUYG010003286.1:0-22480 GCA_910591675.1 Galerucella calmariensis
GAAGAAATAAGTAAAGCCGAGAAAAAGAGAAGATCTGACCATTGGAAAGATCTAGTAGGGCTTATACAATCAAAGACTCTTCTGGGTGACTACAACCTGTTGAGATCAAAAGAATGCATAAGTCAAAGTAAAACTGCGCTAAGAGTTTTGACAGGGATCCTAACGGGACATTGTCGTCTGAATGGGCACCTGAAAAAGCTCAAAATAGTGGAGGAAGAAGAATGCAGATTTTGTGGAATGGAAGAAGGAACCTCCATTCACATAATTTCCAACTGCACAGCACTCCAGAATCCTAGAGCACAGCACCTGGGAGATTACTGGATAGAAGAGGAACATTTGCCTAAGTTGAAGCCTGCAGACATCCTAAAATTCCTCCGGGAAATAAGACTAAAGGAACTACTAGTTTCTGAGACTCTCCTCAGAAACTGGGAAGTAAGGGGGCACAATAGATCTTCTAGGTCTCAGTGAATGTCACCCCAAAAATCACACATACACATACATCTAGTGATAACACGCTTTACTTTAATATGACAATTGTTACAGGAAACCGTAATGAGGCGAGTGAAAATTTGTTTCAAGGGTGTCCTAAATAGAAATTCACTCTATCTCCATGGCGCACCAATGGATAATTGAAAAAAAAAACAATAAAAGCCAAAAATTCGCTTTTGTGGAAAATATTATATTCACAAAATCCGTTTTGATTTTTTATCCTTTTTTTTATTGGTGGACCATTTTATCTATTTAAAGCACGCTTCAGCGTGTTCAAGCCGAGCTTTAAAAAACGCGCGTGTTTTAAAGTTACCGTGGCAACATCAACAACTCTAGAAACGAGGTCTAAATCTATGATCTAAATCATGTCTAAATGACAATTTTTCTATTATTGATCTGACAGGAGTAGTTTGTAACGTCAAAACTTTTATTCGAACAATATTTAAAAATGTCAAATTAATAAATTAAAATGGAAAGTTTCGTTGGTATTGTTTGAAATATTAATATTTCGATTTTTCAAATCTCAGGAAATGGTATTTAAATTAATACTATTGACATTCACAGAACTCAATAAGGTTGAACTTCCATCAACATTCAAATTAGTATATGTTTTTCTCATTTCCATGACAACGCAAGGTATACATCATATACATCACGAATGACTTCGCTATGACTTCTATTTCTTGTTGTTATAGACTAGTATTTAAAATTTCAAAGTGCACCAATAAAAAAAAATAGCGTAAAGTATTCGTGGATAACTGGTCTTCAAAACACTTGCTCTATTTCGAGCACTCTGGCTTCGCCGTCGTGCTCGAAAAATCACGCGTGTTTTAAAGACCTTAATATCCACTTATACTTTAATATACTATTTTATGCCTTCCAATAAAAACAATTTCTTCTCCTCAAACTTTTGACAATATTCATATCCCTTCCAGATGGGAACATATTTTTATTATTTCAAATATTACTATATATTTTACATCTGCAACATGTCAATATTTTGACATTTCACGTATAATATGTTTTCTTATGGCAACGAATTGGGGATCAACGGCACAAGTCCGCATCCTTGAAGTTTTAGAAATATCGTGTATTGATACTAGTAGTCCAAGATCCCAGAGAGATAAGCCATAACTTATTTGTAAATAGATGAAATGTTAGGTTCTCAGTAGCATCTCGTGTGCTTTAAATATCTGTGTGTTTGTGTAGCTAGCCTAAGGGAACTGGGCAGGTATCAGGTGAGAAAGGTAACTGAAAATAAGAATTACTTTACTTAAATTTGTATGTCCGATTTTTATATATGTTTTGTAGAATGATATTCCAAAGTAGTATCATAAGAATCAGATACTTTCCTTGGACCAAAACTCTTGGCAGACGCTTCAAAGCTCTATAAAAAAAGCTTTATTTATTTTTACATGTCTGACTTTCAAATGTTATCAATCAAGGCAGCTATTACTAATATAAGTTATATCTCATTAGTCAGACGAATTGTAATGTCCGAACAGCCCCTAAACAGAAATTATCAGCCGGAAGTAGAAGTGCGAGAGCAATAAGAATGTCTAAGTATTATGTGTATGTGCCCTTTATGCACAACGTATAGTATTCAGTATAGTTCGGATATGCTGGAGCACATATAGCACTTAAAAATAGTGGCCTTGATAATATATTTGAAAGTCAGACATGTAAAAATGAATGTAGTTCATTTATTTTTTGTGGAGCTTTAAAGTGTCTGACACTTATGATACTACTCTAGAATATTATTCTACAAAACATATTGTTACGAACTCAGTAATTCAGAAGCCGGTCCTGTCGCGAATTATAAATTTTGGCAAATATGACCTTTCAAGAAAGATTCTTTAACAGGTAATGTTCCAGACTGTTCTTGAAGCGTAGAAAGCGGTGAATTCAAGAAAGTCTAGAAAGCGGAGGACTATATATACGCGGGTTTTCGAGTGAGTCGGAGAGTTGTTCAGTATACAGTGAATCGGTAAACAGTTTCAGCATACAGTTAGTGAACAGATAGTGAATATAAATAGTGTTGATGATAAATTAGAATAATTATTATACCGAGTGTAGATAAATTAGTAGACATTAAGTAGGGTGTATATGAATTTAGTTTATCATAGTGAGTAAGTATTTCTTCAATAAATCAATCAAGCGTATAATTTTATCCTACGTAAAAACAGTTCAAATAAATAAGAAAAACATTACAATATATGAAAATTGGACAATAGTATATTATTAAACGAGCAATTTATGATAGCCATAATTCACGATGGGTGACGTTTGCGTCACGAGCCGCAAGTCACTCAAGTGAATTATGGCCATAAATTGCGAGTAGAATACTATACTTTGTCCACGACACTTAATTTATTTATTAATAAATAAAAGTCAGTAGCGATTTTTCATATTACTAACCTCAAAATGTTGTGGCATCTACTTCAAATAATTTGACATATATAGAGATGAGCGATACTGTAGAAAGTATCAATACAACGTACCGTTATAAATATATTGTTTTAAAATACTTAATATTAGAAAATATCGTTATGAAAAGTATCAATACTAAAAATTACAATATTTTATAGATACTATATATGTCAGAAACAAATTTCCTGAACAAAATACACAGATTTAATAGTTTATTTCATATTGTACCCCCATCTCTAGTCGTGAATTATGAACCATAATACACTACAGTGTATTATGAACCATAATTCACGACAGTTGATATATGGGTACCATATACTTTAAGTAAGGAGGTAAAATATTGACTTATTATTAGGTGGTCGTGGACAAACAAATTTAATTAAAGTAACTTAAAGATACCTGCCAAGGTGCCCTCAGGCTAGCTCCACGAATACACAGGTATTCAAAGCACACGAGATGCTACTGAGAACCTAACATTTCATTATATTTGAAAATAAGTTATATCTGATTACTCTGGGATCTTACTCTATAGCTTTATGCATAAAAGGCACATGTTAGTGACATGTACCGTTTATGCGAAATATTAGTGTTTCAAATGGTGATGATCATCATATGTTTGTGGTGTGTTTTACGTATACACCAACACAATACGACTTCAGTTGTTTTGTTTTTTTCTGGGAGAGTTGCACTTGGTTTCAATTTCAGTTGATATGGACCACAATCCTGAATTAACACCCAACAAAAGACGCCTTCTAAATATGCTCGCAACAAACAGAAAAAGGCAAGATTGGGGGGAAGATCTTATTAAACGTATTAAGGAAAGAGAAGTTTCTGAGAAAAAAGTTTATAATGAAGTCCCTTGCTGATGGGTTACTTTTGTAGTATTTTTTGAACGTCCGTTAATCTCATTATTTCATTTGCAGAAAGAAAAACTCTGAAAACTTCTATGATGAAGATAGATTGGCAATTTTCCAATGATTTAATTATTTGAGCTCTAAAACCGAACAAGATATTTTTCTGGAAAGTCTTGTAGTTATGATGGAAGTAAAGCAGCGGCGTCTCCGATGTGGTGACAAAAAAAAACCCAAATCGGATAGCTTCAAGTACTACTCATTTGAAGTAGAGATCTGTGTTGAAGCATTGTGTGATATAGCAGCCAATAAATTATCATAAACTCGAGTTTTATTATTAGCTGTTATTGTTCTGCCATCAAATATTATGGAACGGGTCCTAGACGGGCGCTCTCTACCATTATCAGGAATTGGAATACATGGAGTTCGATATCCTTAAATGGTCTCCATGGTGGAACCATTCACGATACTTGATGCTAAACACAGTTTAGACTACCCTGGTAGTGTACATTGCTAATTCACTGTCCTGATTGAGAACAGTGTTCTCCCTCATGTGCCACGTTACCAGTTCTATCAAATGTCTCTTTCAAATTGGCGAATTTTTTCAAATCTGGGTGCCGCCTTCCAGGATATTTTTCTGAATAAACTCGTGACGATAGAAAGCAATTTCCTAAATTTTCTCCGATCGCATACACCATATCAACCAATTCTTGTTGTTAGTAGTAAGTAATTTTCAAAATCAATTTCACAATATTTTAAACTCACAGGATTTGATATTGCTGTCAGTAATCGTGGTTTTTCAATTTTTTTTCTCCGCCTGCTGAGAAATCTGCAAGATTCGGGTGAATTGTATGGAAATTGTTAAGAAGGGAATTAAATGGGGTTCCCAATCATGCAATGATATACAGTGTGTCCGATTTGAATTTTTTGGAGAAATCTACTTTGAACATTGGCATTAACTTTTGAATACCCTGTATGATTGTAATCGAATATAAATATAACGATATATTTCTGGTCATTACATGAGCTTATATTGAAAATTAACCTGTAACATGCTGTTCAGCTGTTACGTTTTTCGTCTAAAAACTATTTCATTTAGTGAATTTTTTAGCTCATTAGTCATTTCCTCCCAAATGTCTACTAAATTTTTAAACATGTCGCATTAGCCACTCCGAAATAAAACATTTGAGTGGACTCTTTTTTTCCTCTAACTGCCACATAGAAGGCAACAGTTATTCTTTTATTTTTAATTTTTGGTGAACAATTTTCGATTGTCTGGTTGGTAAGTTAATTATTGTATTTTCCCTAGGTTATTTTCTAGTGCTTGCAGCTTATTTATATTTATTGCTTATTTGCTGATTTACATTTTTTTGTGTATTTGAGGAACAAAACAAATAGAATAAGACAGATCACTGTTAAGTTGTATTTTGACACGTGGAGTTCGGGTTTTGTATGCGCTATAGCATAAGCTCCTTTTTACGTGATCTGTTCTATTTATTCGTTCCTTCCTAATGTTTCTTTTCTAGTTCCTTATCCCTGTTTTCTCTTTTTTCCGCAGCTCTACAGCCGGCAAGTTCTATTTTTGAGGCAAGTTCCATTCTCAATAACGCAAGTTCTATTCCCGGCAAATTCCCGGCAAGACATCTCTAGTTCACTTCGTTCCTGTCCCGTGCACGAGGTCCACAGCCTGCCGAAGATATCACCGCCACTGCCGCCATCGCGCTAAGAGCTGCAAACATCCTCAGCCCTCTAAGATAAGTTCCTCCGTTTTATCTATATCGTGTGTAAGATTTGGATTTGGCGTGCTAATTACAATTAGTATTCTCTCCGTTTGGTTTTTTGGAATATTCAATTCATGTGGAGTTTCAATTAATTCAATAAATAATTATTTTTTCATTCTTTGTATTGATTATTCAATAATCATTGAATTGGATAAACGTGTTCGGGAATGAGTAGATTTACTTTATTTATTTTTTTTGTAACGTGAATTTAATTTCTTACAAGGTGTTTCCACTTTTCCACCTTTTGTTTCTTGTTTTAATTGCTTCGTTCGATTAAAAAGCTGGTGGCGTCCAATTTAATATTAATTGTACACCCCATCCCAGTGATAGTTTATAAAATAGTTTAATTGGTGCCGAATACCACTCCCTGAGGTGGAGTGCTCTAGCCTGGGGCAGTTTTAGGTTACAAACCTAACAGAAGTCTTTTGTATATCCGTGTAAATAAGGTAAGTAATGTAAAATGATCAATTTTGACGAATTCCGGAATAACTTGGCAACGTTGTATGGGATGGTCAAAAATAAATTGAGAGCCTGGATAGTGATTCAGGAAGCGACAAAATATCCTCACTTTTCCATTAAAAAAAATTCATTTCTATGTAAAATGTATTGTAAAATATCACACTAGATAGACACACGGTATATGGATGCAAGTGCTCAATGTGTACTGTAGTTTGAGTAAATGATTGAAAAATAAATCGATTTTGAAACTAGCTGCTGGATTATTACAAAAATAGAAATCACAAAAACGTAAGAATTTTCATCTTTTAACGCCCAGTATCACGGGAGTTCTGCAAGAGTCTGGAAATCCCTGTACAAAGACCAACAGAAAAACTTTTTTGGACTTTTTGTTCCAACGATTCGTTGAAATAGGTAGAACGTGTCGCGGGACACACGGTAGGAACTTTAGTTCCTTTTAAGCAAAAACTATGTAATACATCTGACGTTATAGATAAACGATTTGCATATTCTTTGGTGGTCGAGTAGTGAGCATACCAGACTACTTGAATTTGTTCGGATGAATTTTTACTATTATTTCCATAATTTTTTTTGCGCGATTAAGGGGTCTAGCACATTTACTTTTCGAAATACAGGGTGTTGAAATTTTGAAAACTTGAATGCTTTAATTCGATAACTTTAAAATGGATGGATAAATTGATTTGACATTTGGCAGGTTATTTTTAAATGTATTTGGCATATTTTGATAGAAATAGTAGTTTGTGCAACTAGTGTGGATATGATGGCCATATCGCACGAGGACACTCAAGAAAAAATCTAGAAAATAAAAATGTCTATAAAGTGTAATATAACTTCAAATTAGAAGTTTAACAATTCAATTTTAAGTTTCCACTAATTTTTGTATGGTAATCTTACAGTTCTTGGATGTCCAATTTGTATAATGCTACGGTTTCCCTTTTTAAATATACGATGCTGTTATAAGTAGATGTTGCCAGTCGGACTTCCTCATGAAGGGTACCGTACCATTATCTATAATAATGAATATTCTGCTAAATATTTCAAGCGTCTACCCGTTGTCGTTATTAATAACAAGGAGAATCATTATTTAAAAATAAAATTAACAATAAAAAAAACTACTCGACCACCAAAGAACATGCAAATCGTTTATCTATAACGTTAGATGTATTACATAATTTTTGCTTAAAAAGAACTAAAGTTCCTACCGTGTGTCCCGCGACACGTTCTACCTTTTTTATTGTTAATTTTATTTTTGAATAATTATTCTGCTTGTTATCAATAACGACAACAGGTAGACGTTTGAAATATTTAGCAGAATATTCATTATTATAGATAATAGTACGGTACCCTTCATGGGGAAGTCCGACTGGCAACATCTACTTATAACAACATCGTATATTAAAAAAGGAAACCGTAGCATTATACAAATTGGACATTCAAGAACTGTACGTTTACCACAATTAGTGGAAACATAAAATTGAATTGTTAAATTTTTAATTTGAAGTTATATTACAGTTTATAGAAATTTTTATTTTCTAGATTTTTTCTTAAGTGGGTCGTAGAAAAAATATGCTGCTCGACTCGTGTGGATTGTCCATATAGCACTTGAACGATTGAGCACTCCGCCTACGGCGTCGTGCTTAAACTTCTTCCTCGTGCGATATGGCCATCATATCCACACTAGTTGCACAAACTACTATTTTTTTCAAAATATGCCCTTTTATATTTGAAAACAACCTGCCAAATGTCAAATCAATTCATCCATCCATTTTAAAGTTATCGAATTAAAGCATTCAAGTTTTCAAAATTTCAACACCCTGTATTTCGAAAAGCAAATGTGCTAGACCCCTTAATCGCGCAAAAAAAATTATGGAAATAATATTAAAAATTCAAGTAGATCACCAGCACGGCGAATACCATCTTTGCATAGAATTTTTATATAGCATCGGTGGTTCAGTGGTAGAATGCTCGCAATTCACGAGGGTTCGAATCCCGGCCGGAGCATGTGAATCGCTGCTTTGTAAACGAGAGGGAGACTAAGGAGAGAGCACAAGCACGCAAGCAAGGCACATAACGAAGCAACGTAACATAACGTAGCGTAACGTAACGCGTAACGGTCAGATCTTTTGCGTCGCGACCCCTGGTCGCTCAAACGTAACCTGACGTGAAGAACTGAAGTTTCAATAAAGTTCCAATAAGACTTTGGACGAAGTTTAAATCTTACGGATGTCTGTAGTCACCGATAAGAATGAAATAATTATTTTCACTAAGAACATAAAATTGGAGGATCCTCCTTCATTTTCCAACAATGGTAAGTTTATTCCATTTGTGGTGGGTATAAAATATTAGATTATCTGCTTGTGGACATGTCGTGGGATTTGTGGAAAATGTTGGAGCCTGTTTCCTGACAAATGGATTTGAAATACGTATGTGATGATTGTTAGGCCGATGATCGCATATGGCTGATTAGTGAAGTTTTACAGCAAATAAATTTAACAAACCGCCATACAGACAGGACGTCTATTCCTGAACAATGAGCGGCATAGATTTATGGCGAATGATCACATGAGGCGATCGTCGTTATATTCTTGGCCCGTGATCCGATATTATTGATCTCATGAAGATCATACGCTCCGGATCGCATGGTTCGAAATAGAGGAGCAGAGTCGAATGAATTGACGCTTGCCTTGTAAAGAGGTTTTTCAATGGAAATTTGTATATATTTGTATAAAACGAGTATATAATTACTATTTCTCTATGCATTCCGTAATTATTCTGTCAGTTCTCTAGGTTTCTTTGAATCTTAAATTCATATGTGCATAGAGTTAAAAAAATACTTTGTCGTGAGTTTTAGTGGTGTTACTGTTTTTCAGTGTTTTTAATCGTTATTTTATTATGGACATGGAGAAGTATTATTTTTGTCACGTAATGATGGAGGATTTACGGAAGGCAGAGGAGGAAGTACGAATTGACGAGAATATAGGGGCTCCAGGTTTATATACGACCATCGCTTGGAAGCATGCCGTTTGTGGTGCACTTTTTTTGTGAGGAGTGAAACGCGACTGACTTATTTTTATCCAATTTTAATATAATTGATTCACTAAACAGACTACCTCTTTTATTATTGGTAATATAACATGACAAATATAAAGAATAAATGTCAAATTATGACAACCGTACAGAAAAAAGGCTAAAAATAACTAAAAAGTGGATCTTTCGTATCAAATAATGCTGGTAACAACGCAATGATTTTGAACGTTCCCATATAGGTTCAAGAATAAGTCGATCTTGACCGTGAGAGTGGATAGATCGCACGGGATAGACCCCATCGTACGAGAGAAGCACCGGATCGTATGATTTTCAAGAATAGCTACCCAGCAGTCTTCGAAGTCGTTGTGGATTCACTTCCTCTCCATATTATTTTGGAAAGACGAGACTGGATAGACCAAACATAGTATTGTACACATTTCTGGATGAACGAAACAGATCCATGCATAGCGTGGCAGACTGCTAGTGGGACTGGACGTCAAAGTATTTTGGCACAATACCTATAACAGCCAAACTAAGACCGGTCTTATCCCGACCCTGTTCTGAATAAGATGACCTTCTAGTGCCCGTCGTATATTTTATTAGGTTGGTAACGGAATACCTCAACTTATATTTTCATAATAACATTATTATATTTACAATTTTAACTTGAAATACACTGAGGTCAGTTGGGTTGACCGAAGTGAATAGGTACAGTTTTATGTCAATTGAATAGTAAATATAATTTCACGTGAAAATGATAAGAAATTTATCATATACTAAGTGACAAATTAGGGAGAGTTTTAATCAACAACACCCCATTCATTACATGGCGATTCTTGGGATTTGAACTGGAACCAAATAAATGGATGGTCCCTTAGAGGCAAAAGAAGCAACTGATAAGTGCGCTATGGATTTTCACAAGGTATATACAGGGTGGTCCGTAAGTATTGTACCGAAGTGAAATGGAAGATTCTTCGCCTAAAAATATTACAATCTGACGCAACTCCTTTGGTACAGGGTGGCATAGTTGGAATGTCAAAAATGTTTTTCCTCAGTAAATTGGAAGATTTTGGATATACAAACGTAAATATTTGAAGATTGGAAAAGTGTTTTTGATTTGGATTCCTGGACAGTTTGGTATAGATAGTAATGGAGAGCAGACTTCCCTGCAAGTGAGGCAATTATTCACCCTGTAAAACCTGAGAAAATATGAACCTAGAAGTTTTATTGAGTGGAATAGGCTGCAAAAGAAAAAGTAGGGTACAGATCTGGTGGAGCGAATGATAATAAAGAAGAAAAGAAATCAATTGCTACCAGGGGACTGTGAAACTGGACCACAGTAACAAAAGACTCTTATAGTTTATTTATGCTAAAAAGACGATGACGTTGCGAAACAAAATATTGTGGTGTTGCCAGGCTGTAGTTCTTTTCTTCACTTGAACATTGAAAAAATTCAATAATTCACATTTGAATATGTAAAAATAATAATGATAATTAATACCGATGAGTACAAATGACGAATACTATTACTTACGTCTCTTACAGCAGTAAGCGGAAGAAGTGGGCCCCATTTCGGCATTTTCGTTCAAAATAGCTTAACAAAGATTTTACCATCTCTTGACATTTACTGTTCAACTGCTTCGGCATTTTATTAACTATACACTGCAGATTCGCCTAAATGATTAGTTATTGAAATATCTGTTTTTTTAATCTTAAAGGAATAATGAATTCAAAAGAACCAAAAAAACTTGTGAATATTAGACTATGATCGAATGTCAATGAACGTAAAAGCAAACTGGGGAATTTCACCAGTTAATCTGACAACGTCTTTAAGTTTTGCCAACCCGTTAGCTGTGAATTGTCCTGGATGTTGAGGATAAATTGTAATTACGGTTGGTGGATTAATATTTATTCTAATAAGCAGCAAAGTAACTGAAAATTTCATCATCGTCTTTTTATCGCAAGAATCCTATACAAACGAGATAACTTATAGTCCCACTTCCCATGAATCCAACCTAACGTACAGTAAATGATTCATCCATACAATTAATCACTCTGTAAAATCCGCTTTATTACGGAAACTTCTCTTTGTATAAAATATAATACTATCTCATTTGAAATTATCCCTAATCCACGACGAATCAAGGAAAAAGCTTGTAACTCGACAAAAAAAAGGGAAGCAAAAAATTTTCCGGTTGTTCAAGCCCGGCAACAAGCTAGTTTAAGACGAGACAGGAAAGCTGTTACGAAAGCAGACAACATAACCATCAAGTACGTTCTGAAAAGTCTCCAAGAGAATGGATCTAAAAAAAATTGAAGTAGGGCTTACGACGACATAACCTTAATTCCTCGGTGTAGGACTTATTTCTATTGGTTTATTGTTAATACAGGGCAGTGCTGGGTAATTCCTTAAAAAGTGATTAATAACTACAACTACTCTTTTTTCATGTGATCTGTAATAGAACATTTTATTCTTAAACTAACTTGGGATTTTAATTGAGGCAAAATTTGTGAAGAATATATTATTGAAATCATCTACATACTTTCCACAAGTACAATTACTTTTCGAATGACAATTACTTTTTTCAGTAGTAGAGGCAAAAGCTGCATTGAGTATTGAGCGTTGAGCACCTTTCAACTGCAGAATGTGAGTTCTCAAGATATTCAAGATTGAGACTTAAAAACTGTTCCAAATCCAAACCCTTCAACAAGAATATCACGAATAAAGACTTTTTTGACTTGATTTATTGATCCAGCACCATCGGTCAGACGCTTAGAGTCCTTGGCACCTCAGCCTTTAGGCTTTTTGTGTTCTTAGTTGTGCCGTTTACATGAAGAGGCCAGTAGCACTCATCAGTCTCAACAGTATCTCACTACGCACTTCAAGAATACAAGAATTTCTTTCAAGAGCACTAATAATCTTAGTAAACATTTGGTTACTTCAAAAGATAAAATTAATAAATTATCAAAAAGTGGTATTTACAAACTTGAATGCAATGATTGTGAAGTTTCATATATAGGTAGAACTTGTAGACCTTTATAAGTTCGAATAGGTGAACATTTGAGTAGTTGGGAGAATTCAGCTTTTGGTCATCATTTAAAATTTAATAAGCATAATTTTAGCCCTAATCGTGATTCAATTTTCAGCATCTTATGAGTTGATGCGTTCTCATTAGACCTTACTATCAAATTTATTTATTTACAATTACATTACCGAATTACTTCATTTACAACAATTTTTGCAAATTTAAATGGGTTCTTTAATATTTACATTTACACAAAATTATTACAATGTTATTTTTATACTCATGTTTGATAACTTGAGTTCTGTGTTCACTTAGATTGTCATTTGTCATTTGTCATTTGTCATTTGTCATTTGTCATTTGTTGATTTCAAATTGAAGTAGTGTCACTTCAATTTCCGTTCTACTACACGTGACGTGTAGTAGTTGAAGATATTAAAATTTAAACTAAAAATGTTCAAGATTTAAAGACAGTTTACTCCAATCAGGTGATTATTTTAAATTTAATGTAATTCAAAGAAATTTTATTTTGTGACGTTAATGTGTTGTCGACCTTTAATTAGGTTTCTTGTATAACATACCTAACGAGTAAGTAATTATTTTCCTATTTCTTATTTTACATATTTACAACTTTTATTACTCACTTGCAGGTATCGCACTGAAGATGGTTTGATAGCCGAAAGCGCTTTGCAATTTTTAAAATTAAATCTTCACACAGAATACAACAATGTTTTCTCTTAACCTTCCAGATCCTAGCTTCGCTAGAATGTCTGCTTTTTCATTTCCTGT
This sequence comes from Galerucella calmariensis, assembly GCA_910591675.1. Classification (NCBI taxonomy): domain Eukaryota; kingdom Metazoa; phylum Arthropoda; class Insecta; order Coleoptera; family Chrysomelidae; genus Galerucella; species Galerucella calmariensis. The sequence continues at coordinate 12,868 of CAJUYG010003286.1, forward strand.
AATGTCCCTATGCCCCGGGACCCATATAAATTTGTTTTGACTTCAATTAAGACGTAATATACGGTTTCAAGAAAAAGTTAGGTCTCGATGATTTAATATAAAATATTACGTAGCTCTATGACATATCGAGGAGAGTGTTTTAAAAAGGCATGCGCTGTCTGACAGCAGCTTTGAATAACTTGTTATTATGAAAAGTAACAATTCGAACATTTTGTGTAGTATAACTAGATCTTTCAAATCAGGCGTCATCACTTTTGATCCGCTTGGTGGGAGCTGAAAAAAATATTAATAGTTTCACAACAAATATTATTTTTATTATTAGTGGTTCACCCTTCTTGAAAAGTGTTTCGAGGATATAATATTTGAAAAGTTGGTTTTAAGCTGTGGTGAACTATCCGTAGCTGAAACTATTAATTCTACAACAAAAGGTATCCGATACTTTTTGACGAGGGTTGACCGCCGAGTGTAAATAAAATGTTTGGTGTGAAACAGATATCTAATTAATTTTTTTGATTAAAGGGCTCCTGACTAATGATGCCCGATTTTGTCTTTTCCCTTAAGAAGATATTGAGATGAATAGAAAACAATACACTTAGGGCACATATTATAAAGAAAACAGATACGAAAGCTTGACAGAGAACAGTAAAAAGAGAGAGAGATGGGTGGACATACCCATTTAAATGCCCATCGTCTTATGTTGACTTCGTTCGGGCTGCTTCGCGAAATTTGTCAACAGGGTTGTCAATTTGCATATTTCCTCCAATTTACGATCATAGGTCAAATATTTTATAAGCAATATTTTTAAGTGTGATAGTTACACAGATACAAATATTCGATAATTACTTGTTTTAAATCATTTCAAATCATTTTAATACCAAAAGTGTAATTCACCATGATAATCAGCTTTATTTGTTATCTGTTCCTGAAATAGACGAGCACGCTATATGAATTTATTAATTACGTTATCTGTTGCCTCTCGCGTTCAAGGGTTAATATTCTGTACACTTTTCCAAGCCAAAAATAGAAATAATTATGACCTTCTAGCCAGCGAACGGTGTGATTCACTCAGAGCCAGTGAGTGCTACTTGCTGCCATGGAAACGGGCATGGTAAATAGTCGAAATAAGTCGATCATGCGAAGAAATTGTTTTTCCCACGATCACCATCCAAAAATAGTATATTGTGCAACAAATGAGGAAAGTTCAACTTTTCTCACGAGTGTGGAAGTTTGTGGCACGAGCCCGATGGGCGAAACAAACGCAAACACACGAGTGATAAAAGTACTTTCCCCGCATGTTGCACACTATACTTTTTCTACAACTGCACAAACTGTGACCAAAGTGTAAACGTCTTCAATTTTTGTGACAACTTTTCAAAATATACCAAAAGTACACTATCCGAAAAAGATTTTATTTTTGTATTTCTTCTCCACTCTATAAATTTTTCGTATGTCAATTCATACTTTTTTCTTGAAATTTCCGGCCACAAATCTAATGATACTTTTGCAGCTTTTTCCAATATCTCTGGCGGGGTATCTGTCAGAATCCATATTATTTAAATTATAAATAAGTACTTTTTCGTACTTCCGGGCCTAAAGTGACAACTTCACTCCCTTGTGACAGGTACTAAACGGTCACATTTAATCCCTCCGGGATTAAATATTGACGAAACTCCCGGAACGATTAAATCACAAACAAACGAATTTAATGACACTAGTAATGACAATGTTTCTAAATTATAACTGTCACAACGCAATGTTACTATGGTAACTTATTTTAAAGACAGTTTATTAAATGAGTTGAAGAGAGAAAAAACTGATTGAAATTATTGAAATAATTAATAAAATCATACCGGAAGTACGAAAAGTATCGTATATACCTTGCGACTGAAGTACATTTAATCCTTCAGGTAAATTATAAATTATAAACTTTACCTTCAGGATTAAATGTACTACTTCAGTCCCGCGGTATATAATATACTATTATGTGTTGTTAAACTAATATTTTCAATAGAAATTGGGATTTTTATCAAAGCACAATTGAAACTACCTTTTACAATTTAAAAACTTTTCATATAATCTGACAGTTTTGTGACAACTGAGTAGGTATTCAAAGATGACAGTAGCATGCTAAGTTTTTGTCGATTTTATTTGATTCTCCATATAAATGTATGTGGCGTAGGCAAAGTACCGTGAGAATATGAGTATGAGCAATATTTGGTTTTGAAATTAAGTAAGCTATGAGAAATACGTCACTTTCCATAGCAGTTGTAGAAAATATTATATTCTGCAACAAGTGGGAAAAGTACCTTCCCCACATGTTGCACACTATACTTTTTCTACAACTGCACAAATTTAAAGAATACAAGTAAAGTAACTATGGCTAGTAAAACAAAAATAACACTAAAAGTATTTTTATCTCTTAATTGTTAAATAATTTCATTCAAAATTATAGTTGATAGTGAAATTTGTACAATTTTGTATGGTCAAACCCGGAACGTCATTTCTTTTCATTAAATTCTCTGTTATTAGAAACTACCTTTTCGCATTTGAAAACTTCCAATATAATCTGACAGTTTTGTGACAACTAAGTAGGTATTTAAAAGTGACAGTAGCATACTAAGCTTCTGTCGATTTTACTTGATTCTCCATCTAAATGTATGTGGCGTGGTCAAAGTGCCGTGAGAAAAAATCTTTCCAACGGCTTAGGCAAAGTGACATTTTGTAGTTTCGTAAATTGTGGGAAAAGAACTATTTTCCACAGCAGTCGTAGAAAAACTACTTTACACATTAGTTATAATACGCAAAATTAACAATTTCTCAAAAGTTGTGGGAGAATTGACTTAAGGCAAAGACAAAGTGACATGAAGCATAACCAAAGTGACATATACCCAAATGAAATAAAAACCTACAGCAAATTGTCATTTTATATATCTTTGGCAACTTGACAATAAACCCGTGAATTCGTTGCTAGGCATTTCACAATTCATTTTAAGTGCTGAATCCCATACACAGGAAGTTAAAATTAAAATATATGAAACGTAAATTTTTTGCCTACTGTAACTTTTAATGAATCTTTTATAATATGATCTTCAGTAATTAATTCGAATGAAATGCAGAGATTGTACTTATTTTCACTGACATGAGCTAAGACATGTTAGCAGAAGTGATTATAAAAAAGTACCGTGTGCAACACAGTCGTTTGTTTGATTCCTGGATTGTGGTAGTAAGAAAAATACAGTGTGCAATATGTGCGCAAATGCTTATTTATTTCTCGTGAGAAATTTGCACTTTTGTGCACTCTTCCAGTGGTTTGTAATCTGAAACTATACTGATATATGAGTTGGAAACTGACAAATGAGTTATTTTTTTAAAACCTACAAAGGAAATTTGGAATTTTGGTGGATGCTAACCGGTTAATATTCTCACTTTACAAATAAATTTGTACTGAATTTAATTTAATTTTGCCAAAATAGCAGTGAATATTAGGCCTACAACAAAAATTTCGGTGGAAGAATATAATATGTTGACATTTTTATTTTCAGTGTTTTTTTTTTCAAATTTTTTTTATTTTTTATTTAAATTAACGTGTCTCGACTGCTGAGGTCATTGACACAGTTACAGTATTTCATGATATTTAGGTTAAACAGTAATGAGTGTTATGACATTCGATACTATATTTTAGGTAGAATAGGATAGCACTGTATTCACTTCACCACTAAATTTCAAGATATCACTGAGTGGTTCTTTTATATTGTGTTTGTACTGGTAGCTTTGTTAGCGGGGATATTCCACTAGGAAGTGTTTAACAGTTAGATAAACAGAACATAACTGGCGCCATCTTCTTTTGTCATTAAGTGGAGTCATGGTGATTTTTCAGACTAGGTTGTATATCATGTAGGGCGGAGTGTGTTGTGTCCCAGTATGATTGCCAGGAGTCTCTAAGATGTTTTTTAAACAGATATTTTAGGTCGTCATGGATTTTGTAATGATGTTTTTTGGGTTTTAGTTGTGGTCAGCTTACCGGCGTTGTCAGCTGTTTCATTCCCAGTGATTCCAATATGTGATGGGGTCCAAATTATCGTGATCGTGATGTTTTGAGAGAATAGTGTCTCGTATCTTTCATGGATTTCTTATATTAGAAGGTGTTTTGAGTTAGCTCTCCTAATTTGTTGGATTGAGGAGAGAAAGTCTGTACAGATAGCGACCTTTTTATTTCTTGAGTTTATTATTTTGAATGCCTGGAGAATTGCAAAAATTTCTGCAGTAAATATGCTAAAAGTGAGAGTGGTTGTGTAAAGGGTTTCGTTTGATGCAATTCCTACTCCTTTGCTATTTTTGGAAGCGTCTGTATATAGGGTTTGGTCAAACTTCTGTTGGTTGATTCGTTTGGTGAATATTTTCTTTAAAATTATGTTTGGAGTTTCTTGATTTTTGAGTACCAGTAGTGTTGTGTCGATCATTGGTGTTGGTTTATTCCATGGAGGTGAGGAGGATATACGTGAAGGTAGTGTGAGGTTGAGGTCGATGTTGTGTAGGATAGGTTTAAGCGTGTCGATGATGGATCGTGTTGATTTTGGGGGGTTATTTGATTCTCCGTTAAACATGTTTGGGATTAATTTATAGACTGGGTTGTGGGAATTGGCGGATGCTGAACTGAAATATGTTTGTAAAAGGTATTGACATCTCAGGTGAAGAGGAGGTTCATTAGCTTCCGCATATAAGCTGTCAATTGGGCTGGATTTAAAGGCACCGAGGCATATTCGGAGGGCTGTGTTATGGATGGTGGTAAGCGCGTTTAGATGGGATTTTGAAGAGGAGAGATAAACTATGCTACCGTAATCTATTTTTGATCTAATTACAGCTCTATACACTCTCAGAAGTACTATTACGTCACTTCCCCAATGATGACGGGATAATGTTTTTAGTATATTGAATCTTTTGATACAGTTTGCTTTCGTTTCTTGGATGTGTTGTTTGAAGTTTTAATTTAAAACCGTCTAAATATATGAAACTCGTACTGAATCGACTTCAACTGATCCATTTTTGGTTAATTTTTGCTAATTTCGGAAGTTTTATCAAGAAATCATTTTCCACAGGATTGAAAAATCTTCAGAAATTAGTAAAAAGAGCAGGAACGAGATATCGGCTCGAATTTAGTCACTGAACAATTTTTTTTTTTGGAAAATTCTAAATCATCCCTTAATTTTTTTGTATGGTCCTTAATTACCTTAATTAGGTAATTGAAAATGAAATTTAACAAATATTGCTAATTTTCATTATGACAATGGAAAAAAATACAATTTCCGTATAACTCGGAGTTTATCATCTCCGACTAATTTACTTTACATTGTCGTCGGAATTAAAAAACTTTTCGCTAAGTCTGGATCTGCAAGTGGCAGCAATCCGTATCAAAAAGCTGGAGGGAATTTACGAAAGGATGACATAATTAAAAAATGTCGAATGTAAAGAGGCAATTTATATGGAAATTTCTACAACGACTTTACAAAAACATACCCAGAATAGAGGGGCTTAATGCGAAGTCTTGAACTACCTCCTTTGAAAACTAAGAATCTAAATATTTCTCTTTCATTGACGAATTTTTTATTTTGAGCAGAAAAATTTTTGGAGCAGAGGTAAAATCATATTCTTGGAAAAATTAAGTTTTCTCGAAGCTGCTTTTAGTTGATCCATGTAACGAGTAAATTTAGCTCTAGGATATAATATGTTCTTTGATTTTTATAATTCTTTAGGTTACCTGTTCAAACTTTATAGATTGCTGTGTTTTGGTTCTTTCATGGTTGAAATAATAGAAACTATTTTGTGCTCTCTTTTATAGGAATGCTGAATATATACCAACTTTATCCTCTCTTAATTATTTGGTAAATTCCTTGCCTCTCCTTTCTTAATTTTCTCATCATTTATTATTATAATCAACAGGTGTTTGTTTTGATACCTGATTTGTCATACTTAGAGCCTCAGCTCTTCGCCGAGTGTGAATTATGTCAATTTCTGTCCTGCTGTATTTTGCGATCGTTTTCTGTTGTGGTTGTGTTTGGTTTTTCGTGTAACGTTGATGTCTGGGGTCAGAGGCTAGCCGTATGTTGCAAAAGTAGTCCGTTGTTAATTGCTTACGGCGGTCTTCGATAATTGACCGAATATTTTCTAGTTGGGGTCAGGGTGGGGGATCTCTGAAGGTGCGAGTGTGCTGCCACATGGGGAGTCCCGTCAGTACTGAAATTTCTAATTTAGTGAGAACTGTAACGCCGTTAGTGGTAGTTGCAGATTCTTCCACATATAGGTATCAGCGCTGACATCCTAACGTGTTTTCTATGATCCTAATCTGACAACTGCCTGACAGCTGCAGACCAACGTTTTACAACGTGTATCGTGAGTTTGTCCAGTTTTCGTTTTTAAAAACTATTTTGCTTATATGTTTGTGTGTGTTGAGTATTTGTAGTTGGATTTTATTGTTCATAGTGGGGCTTTTATTTTAAGAGACAATGTCGAGAATATGTATTGTGGAAGACTGTAATGTGAGGTGCACCCGGTAAGCTCTATCTTTATAAGCAACATGTTTTATTAAATGAAAAGTGACAGAAGTAGTTATTCTTCCATACAGCTTTGAACTTCCCAGCATTGTTGTTGAATATTTATTTTCCTCCATGTTTGTTATTAAAATATGTAAAAAAACGTTTTTTATTCAATGAAATATATAAACTTGATGATTATTGCTTTATTTTTCCCACTTCAGGCATTATATGGTCCATTTTTTGACATTTAAATTAATTTTACTAGACTTGATTGATTGTTATTATTGTAATATCAATCTAATGTTAAGTAACTTCGAATGAAATATTAAAAAATGGACCATGAATATCATTTTGCAATAAAACTAAAATTACAGTAATTTTGAATATGCCGCCAAAAACTGTAAAATTACAGGAATCTTCTTTATCGGCTATTAGCCTAGTTTACAACCATCTGATTTGTGTTGAGGTACTGACTGACTCTCAAGGTGGCGCCACCCGTACAAATAGAGGGCGTCACGGGTCAGTTTCCCATCTATAAATATTTTTATGTCATACTAGTTCATTATTGTGTTTTTATTGCTTAGTTACCAACTATCTAATGTCGTACTTTATGCCCGTGCGGGCATAAAGTTCACTTTATGGCCCGCGCGGGCATAAAGAGAAATACTTTTTGTTCAACTTATTTAATAACCATGTCGTAAGCTTCTTTTGACTTTTTTGGCAACAGATTTACAGTTGCTTTCTTTGCTTTTTCAATAATTTCGTCAGGAATTCCAAAATCTTCGTTCATTTTGACTTCTAACTTTGACACATATAAAATTTATTGTGATATTATGACATTTACGTCTGTCAACATTCGCCTATTAATTCAAACCGGATTTTTTAAAACACTGATTTGTATTGAAATTGGATTGCAATAACGAACTAGTATGACATAAAAGTTTTTATGTACCGCAGGCATAAACAGATGTGTATACTCTCGGGCGACTTACAAACCCTCGAGCCAGAGGCCCTCGGCTTCGTAAGACGTCGCCCTCAGTGCATAAACATCTATTTATACCCTTGGTACATAAATAACTATTTTATCTATGGTTAGGGTTATTGATATGTCAAGAAAACATATTTGTATTCTGTGTAAATATTAATTTATTAAAATCGCAGAGCGCTTTCGGCTATTAAGCCATCTTCAGTGCTTACCTGCAAGTAAGTAAAAAAGTTGGAAAATATAAAAGAAGTAGATAAAGAATTACTTACTCGTCAGGTAATTTATACAATTTAGGGTTTGTTGAATCTAGATATTAAACATTATTAAAAATTTTGTTAAAATTATTTTAGACTGAACTCCGAACACGTGTTCGTCTAACGGATGTTGAAGTGACACTCCTTCAATTTAAAAATTAGCACATGACAAATGACAGTGAACATAGAACTCAATCATTCTAACAGGAGTTTAAAATCGACATTGTAGAAATTTTTCAAATGTCCCAAAACAGATATGTAAACTTCCTAAATGAAATTATAAATAATAATTTGATATTAAGGTCTAATGAGAACCTATCAAGTATTGATATGTTTCCTTATAGGATCTACCTGTTGGCGTCGGAACTTGCTCTGTGACATTGGTGTAGTTCAGAGTAGACACCAAGTTATTCGTGACTTTTCGGTTCTTGGGCATCGTGACAGGGAGGTATTCCGGTGTTCTGTGGATCTTTATTGTTCTAATGGCCATTGTAGCCATCCTCAGCAGCGGATTCACATGATTCTTGTTTCTTAACGTCAGTGGAGTTGTGGGCTGTGGTTATTGTTTTTGGTGGAATGATTGATTGATTTTGGGAAATATTCTGCTTTTGTTTTGAGGTCCAATCCACACCTGGTAAAGGGATTTATTACACCCACGCCAAGCACAGATTTTGATTGTTTGGGGATGCTGATGTACTTGTGGTCCCAATGGTACGTTGGATGAACCGAGAGAGGAGCCAAGCAAACTAAATCCCTTGTCAAAGGTAGGTCTATTTATTTGGTAGTACCTAGCTGTAGATTGTAGCTTTTTTTTCTTCAGCAAGTTTTCATTCCATTTATTTTGTTGTTTAGGGATATTAAATCATTTTAAATTAGGTTACACTGGATATTGGTGAGACACATTGGATATTTCACTCCATTTCAGGTTGTGTAGACTAAAATCATTGTAAATCTGTTGTACTTTGTTGTTGCTAGATCAAATCCAATATTTTATTCAATTTAGTGTTGATTAGAGTGGGATTTCTGTTGAAAATTAGTTACTGGGTACCAAGTATAATTGGTTCATGTTGGGGAAAATATTTCAGTCAAGTGGCTTAGGCTAATCTTTGGTTGAAACATTTGTATTTTTTGATTTTTTGGTTTCCAGTTCTGTTCGTAAAACTGGTTCTGATTGTCACCTCAAGTTCGAGGTCATACCCTGGTGTGAGTTTCACTGATGGGTTACCTTTTGAAGTTGAAGCTCTCCTCCGTAGACTCAATTCATTGAACCGCGACTTGACTTCAGGTTCGCGTAGCTGTCAAGACGAGAAGTGTCCTGAATCCGGGAACCCATCATCTTCTAGATCTCCACCGACTGGTTCCCAGGTTAGGGATGAAGATCCGAGGTCATTGGAGTATCCGGCTATCCGGAGTTATTTCATTCAATTTTTGAATCTAACGTTGCTTATTTGATTATCATAACTAGTAGGGCGATGTAATCCCCAGAGACTAAGGTGTTCACATTTTTTTTATTTATGTCGGGATTTGACACAATTTATATGTTCTTTTTTTTATATGCCATGTTTTTCTATTCCCTCTTAGGAACATTGTAATGGTGGAAATTAATATTTTTTTTGGTTGTTCATAAAAGAGAACTTTTATGATGAGTAATTTATAATTTAGCATTACACCCCTGCGCCTTGGTACCTGTAGTTTCGCTATTATAGTTAGTATATGTTATTTTTGGTTTGTGTATATCACAACCTCACGTTTACAAGATTTGTATATTTTTTGACAGTCTTAAAGTGAAGACAACCATATTAATTTCTTACTAACTAAGTTCTCTTTTTAGCCTTTATTAGTAT
>CAJUYG010003287.1:0-22465 GCA_910591675.1 Galerucella calmariensis
TTTTGTGCAGACAGTGCATTTACCACATTTGTGCGCTACACCATCGACAGGGTCTGTTAACCATATACATTTGAAGCAAGGCTTATAACATTATTGTCGACCCATTTGACCAGCAATATTCCATTTGTTTTATCAATGATGGACTCATATTCTCCTCTACTTCTCTTTTTCATTGCGGACTTTGAAGGAAGTGGACACGTTTTCGGTAGCCTGTCATCTCTAATAGTTCCAGCTGCTTCACAACCCAACTCTCGTAAACGGCTCAGGAGATCAAAGCTTGTGAATAAGTTATCAAAGTAAAATGTGTATCGTCATTTTCGTTTATCTTTAGGTAACTCATTCAACATGGCCCAGAATGGTGCTGTACACGCTCCAAAAACTTTCTGCAAATTGGGTTCAACACGTTGATTTTTGCATAAAATTGATAAGGTATCCACTTTGAGCATTGAGACACCAAACCTTATACCCAAATCTTATTGGCTTACCTCTAATAAACTGTTTGCAGGGATGCCTTCCAAAATATTTAACCATTGATTCGTCATAGTTTACACCTTTTTCTGGAACAAAGTATTTTGTACATTTTTGTCTGACGAGATCAATAAGTGGTCGTAACTTTGTCAGCTTATCAGATGGGTCTATGTTATTATTGTTAGCACAATGCATGTAACGAAATATCGTAAGAAAACGGTCTCTTCTCATAGCATTTTTTATAAGTTCATTCGCCGTATCCTCTGACGTTTCCCAATAATTTTTTCTGTTCGGTACTACATTATATCCAGATAATATCAATATTGCTATAAAACACTTCATCTCGTCATTGGTGATTTGCGGATTTACTGCATTTCTAAACTGGGCATAACTATTAGATTCATTCACTAAATGAGTGATTATTTCATCGTCAATGAATAATTCAAACATCTCAAGCGATGTCAGCATTTTGAAATTTTCATATTCTGATTGATCAGGATGTGGAAAATATTTTGGCACATGTACAAAATCACCGGTAACCCATTGTATGTTTTGGCCAACTATTTTTTCAAAATATTGGCTTTCCTTTGGTCAAGTTTCTTGATTATCTGCTGTAGACCTGAGCTGATCTCCACCCAAATTGTCTATAAAACCTCCTTCATCCTCGTCCTGTGGTAAAGGCCCTTCATTATCAAATATTTGTAATTCAACAGCAGCCCTGAGCTGATTTCCAGACAAATTGTCTATAATACCACCTTCATCCTCTTCTGCAGAATGTGGGGATGTGGCAATAAAATATCTTAATGTACTCTTTCTAATATATTTTCCGAGCTTTCGAATAATTTTTATCCATTTTCAAGGAACTATAAATGAATCATGGTCAAATATAAACGTACATATAAGAAACTTAAATATAAAATATACTTACAATAATTATCCGAGATTAGGAAGAATTTTGCGTTTGTAAAAATTTTTAATAAAAGTCATTTATAAATTAAACTCAAAAAACAATGTGAAATGACAGTCAAAAAGTTTTTTATATGTGGTATAACAAATTGATCAATCAAAGGTTATTGCGATTTATGTTTGAATTTTGTTTAGTTTGTTTTTCATAATCTAAAAGATATGCATAGATTACACTGAGGTTGTTTAGATCAGTTTTTTTTATCGATACAGTTATTTTCTTGTGCAATGTATGCTGTTTCTTTTATACTGTACAAATAAATTAGACATTGGTAAATTTATAAACTAAGAACGATCGAGAGAACTGTTTGTTTTCATAGAGATAAGGCTACTTACGTAAGAAGAAAATCCATGCAAACACAAAATATAATACTTCTAGAATATTCCTCGAAACTTGCTGGCGCCATCTATGAAAAAGTAGCGAGAACCTTCCAACGGTCAGTACTTTAATTCGTATCGATCGCCGTTGCCATACAGACACGCCAGTGCTTCATGGGTTAACCCTAAAATATTAATTACTTATATCTTTGGGTGAGCCAGATATCAATGAATAAAAAGTGTTATCAATGCGTAGTTTTATTTATTACATTAAATGGCCTGTAATTGCAGGGAACTAAATCTGCATTTTTTTAATTGAAAAAAAATAAGAAAGAAATCATTATGTATTAAAAGTTGTCGAGTTATTCCTTGGTCATTAATTCTGTGGACTCTTATGTTCATCAATATTAATGTTTTCTAAAACGTTTATGGCAGCTTCGACTTCAGGATTGACAGGGGGCATTTGGTCTTTACAATTAATGGCTGTTGTGTAGAATTGCAGTTGTTACAACAATTTTTTTCAACTATGTATGCTAGTTAAACATACATAAAACATTTTTTCTTTATGGAGGTTACCATTCTCCATTTGTTGTTTTGAAATCTTGTTCGTCTCTTCTTGTATTTTATTGCATGCTTCCACCTTTTCGACTGCTATTGATTGGATTTGAATTCTTCTTCAAAATACTCCGAAGAAGTAGATTCTGCCCTTGGTTCTTCCATAATTTTTATATCAGATACCTTATCTTCACTGGCTTCTGGTTCAGCTCTGGGATCTTCGAATTTTGGTATTGCTGTGGTCTGTTCAGTTCCCGACTCAATAGTCAAAACAGGTGCTTTCCACTTGATATGATGTGCATCTTTTCAGCTCCAGTTAAGCGAGCATTTGTAACAAAAGCATTGTATTTTTTTGGAAATTTTTGTGGGTATTACTTTTCCGTGTATTTGCTTAGTCCCATCTCTACAATTTCTAATCCTATTTTATGCCACAACCTTATCTTTGTGGTCTGTTTGTCATTAAATAAGTTGCTATATTTATCATTTGCTCTGAGGTCCAGCATGACCTCGACACACTCCGGATCCATTTCCTTCTCTAAAAGCATCAGTATTTCAAAATTTATAGTACACGAAACTTGATTAGCACCTAACCTATTTTTTTGTGGTGGGGGAAATCTTCTAAAGACCTTGAGAAGGAGTCCCAATTCCCCAACCATGTTTTCATCCTCAACCCCTAATGGGCCAAGGATAGATCACTCTAAGGAGCCATGGTCGATCGCCTACCTGCTAAAACCTACCACCAATCTGTTTGTGTGAATTCGGTCCACCTAACCTAACCCAATCTAACCCACCTTAATAATAAAGTGTTTGAACGAATATTTAAACTAACCTAACTACATGTCAACTATAAACTACACAGGATAACGCTCCGAAATTTGTTCAATGATATTAGAGAATCGCGCAATTGCTGTGGGACCAAACACTTTCCACCACATAAACTGGTCCACATACTCCGATAAAAATCTTGAGGACATCACCCCGAGACGCCTCAAATATGTTTCAGGCACGTCCAGTGGCATTCGATTTGGTTCGTGCATACTCCCGTTACTGGATCAACAAAGTTTCTGGAGTGTTTAACATCCTTATGTATAGGTATAAGGAGATATACCTCCCAGATTGTTAAGGCCACTATAACCTCTCCAACAGTCCGTCCATATCTCACTGCCCGGCAATACGTGACGGGAAATTATCGATTTCAAAGTAGTGGCTGTTCGGTTTGGTACAAAAGCTACATAGCCACGTTTATCAGTGACATCATAGATACCAAGCACCCACTGCTCTCGAATCAAACGTTCTCTGTTGTATTTTCGCTTGGTCAACACGGACTCATCGACTTGCACGATGTGACCGTCTTCACCTGGAAAATGCAAATAAATTGAAGTAGCTAGGTAACCCTACAAGAAATCAAAACTAATCAAATTTAACTAACAGAAATCTAAAAAGTGGTATAGCTCGAAACAAATCCAAATTTACTGAAATGAATCAAATCTAATCTGAATTGATTATTTTTCGATAGTAGCTACAGTGATATACATACCAAATAAAAATAGATCGTTCCTCTCAATTAACTTCCACGAACATAGTCCCTAAAATAACGGTACTACTGCACTACAACTGTCTTGCTACTACCAACTGACATAGCACTGGACCCCGTGCGTTGTACGAATTGGAACTTTACAGTTTTCAAAAAAAGTTCCCTTCACTACACCAATTCTAATCTTACACCTAGTACAACAAAAAATATGTCCCGAAATACCAGTCCCCCGTTTTTGTAGCGAACATTGTCTTCGACACCGTACAGTAGGACATCTTACATCTCGCGTTAACAGATGTACATTTTGGGGTCGATTCAATAATTCCTCATCATCTGAATTAATGAGAGAATTCAGTTGGAATACGTTCTCGACCTCCATTTTGACTAATGTCAAAATATCAATTGTTTTTAACTTGCGACTATTACGTCCAAGTTGTCAATCTTTCTTGTTTTGTTAATATATTGTCGCTCCCTTGAAATCAGGGTAGTTCCATCTAGCAATGGAATTGAAAACATCGTTGGAGGTATTTAACCATCCAGCGATAGCAGAGCCATTTTGGTATGTATAGCACAGACTATCGGGTCTATCACCGCGATCCATGCGGAATCTTAAGATAGTTGCTGCCGCAACTACGTGCGAGGTAGTCTCAACTTAACTGTTCAGTGTAGTCTGTCTATTTCTTATAGGGACTAAATTATAGCCACTGGCTCTTTGAAAATCATCTCGATTTCTTCTGTGGAATGGAACCACAGCTATAGACACTTGAAAAGTAACTTCTTTCGGCGTATATGTGTTAATGGCTGCATTACTCTTAGACGTTCTGAGTAATATGTCGATTTTTCTTAATAAAACATATAGGATAGGAATTCCTTTATAGTGTTTAACTTGATTATTAAACAAAGGGGGGTCAGCCGGATGATCTTCATCTTCATGCAGATACATTAATATACAGGGGTCGGGCAACCAATTTGCATTAAGATAAATAAATGCAGCGTCAAAATATATTTATTAAAAAAAAATACATAAGGTATTCGAAAAAGGGTTACTGTAAGTGTTCAAATTGATGCCCATCCTGATCGATGCATTTACTGCAACGTTCCTCAACGGAGAGGCAGGTCCGGCGAAGCATTTCAAGCTGTCTGCGAAGAGTTTCAAATTCTTCTTCAATTGCGGTTCGGAGGTCGGGAAGGGCGCGTGGCGTGGTCCTTGAGAAGGCCCCACTGAAAAAAATCACAGGGTGTTAGGTCACGTGATCGTGCGGGCCACTCAATGAATCCTCGTCTGCCTATCCATTCTCCAAAATGAACATTAAGGTACTCCCGCGCACATAACGCGTAGTGCGGCGGAGCTCCATCCTGCATGAAATGACGGATGTTCGCCAGTGTTGGATCGTTGTCCATTTGTCCACGTAAATCTTCGAGCATTTCCAGATAACTTTGTCCCGTCACGTGACCCTCAAAAAAGTACGAACCCACGAGACATCCAGCATGGATACCTGCCCACACACACACCCCAGGCAGGTTTAATTCTTTTTCCATGAAGACGTGAGGATTCTGGTCGTTCCAGTACACGCAGTTATGCCTATTGACCGTACCGTTCAGCTTGAAAGTTGCTTCATCCGACCATAAAATGGAATGCTGGAACCGCCTATCAACCTGACTGCATCCGAGGTACCACTCGCAAAATTCCAATCTGCGATCGAAATCATCTTCGTGAAGTGCGTGGACGAGACGCGGACGGTAAACTCTATAGTGCATGCGTTTCAGCATTCGTCGTAAAGAACGATCGGATATCTGAAGTTCTCCCGATAGCCGCACTGCAGATTCGTTCGGCTGCTCAACTAACGCTAGCGCCACTGTTTCCATATTTTCGTTAGTTGTTACAGATACCGGTCGTCCAGAACGCGGGGCGTCGGCAACAGAGCCCGTTCTCAAGAATTTCTGGTACGTCTTCCACACTGTTGTACGATTTGGTAGCGGCGAGTTCGGAAATTGTTGTTGAAATTCGGTAAACATAGTGTCGTAATCCGCGTTCGTACGCAGATACGAGGTAACAAAAAAAATTCTTTCTTGAAGCGTAAACTTGTATCGGTTATTCATTTTGAAAACGTGTCTATTCGACGAGCACACAGACACAACTATCTGACGCACGAACATGCTCAGGGTCGATCTTTTTCGACAGCGTTGCCGGACATATGTCGAAATTTCGAGAGCGTTGCCTGACTTATGCCGATCCATGTATAATATAATCCAAAGAATAATAGGTTGTTGCCAAAAATTTTATATGTTGAAACATATTTATATCAAATAAATTACAAGTTTATTTGAGTGGTGAGAAAAGAAAAGAAAATGGAAAATTATTGGAAATATTAAACTAATTTGAAGTTAATTAAAATGTTAGCCTAATGGACTATGCCAAAAGGGGGGGGGGGAATTTGAAGAACTTTAGTTTTTGATTTTAAATTTACATTTGAATTGTCCGAAAGGACTATTTAAATGGGGTTGGGGAAGGAAAATTTTTGTTAATGTCTGAAACATAATGAAATTGTCCAGAATTAACGACGAAATATTTCAAATGGCTTAAACTAGCCACTGAAATTATATGATAGGTTAAAACCATTATCAATATAAATAAAGTCATGATGAATAATGAAATTATCCATTAAGATATCAAAATTTTTAAACAAATATCATTAATCTCAACAAACCAAACCTAAACCATACCAAAACAAACCTAACCTAACTTAACCAAGCCAATACAAACTTAACAAAATCCAGCCTAACCTAACCTAACTTTTTTCATGAGGAAGGAAATCTTTAAAAGCCCATTAGGGATTCAGCCAAAAGCGTTTAGAACTAAACGCCTCAAGAGGCGGTGGGTTATCCACTCTACAAGAGAGCCGCTCCCGACCGCCTAGCTAAAACCCACCTCCATTCTTCGACTGGCGACCCGGAAATCATTCTTAGCAAAACTAAATGAACCTCACCAAACTTAATCCCTTTTTTTTGTAGGGTGGAAACGCTTAATGCGCACCGGGTACAAGTTCTACCCTTCCCCGGTAGTGTAGGACTCCTGATACCCACTAAAACCACCTCTCCTACGCTGCTTTAGAAATAAAAATCCCAGTCCACGTCCACGTCTTCCTCCTCATTGTCCTCAATCGGTAAATAATGATCGTCAACAAAACTATTGTACAAATCACTTGCCAACATCATAAACACAACCAATGGATCCTGATTGATCGCATTGACTTTTTTCAGAAAAATGTATCGTGCCAAATAGCCCCCCAAAAAGTCTTTTTTACGATTGGCATATGGACCAGCAGCTTTTGCATGTCGCCTTAAACAAAAAAATATAAATTATTTTCTCATCATATCAGTAATTGAAATATAATCATATTAATAATTGAAATATAGAATATTACCATGAACTCTCAATAGAATTCGTATGGACACCAGTAACCGGATCTTCAAAATTAATAGAAGGATTTACAGTTAAATGGTTATATTTTTCCAGATCTTTCAAACCATCATAGGCTCTCCAGCAAACTGAAAAAATCGTAGTCTTATCCTCAATGTAATCTTCTATTAATTTTAAAAGAGTATCACCAAATACCCAAAGCACCATCAACTTGGTGTTCTCGATGGTATTTTCTTTTACCAAATTTAGATTCATCTATCTCGACACTAAATTATACAAATTAAAATAAGATCATGATATATGTAATGTAAAAATATAGTTCATGTAAAAATAGATATACTTACATCTTTCCCGGACCTCCGATTTTAGAAGCGTTTAAAACGAATGCGTCAAAAACCACTTCTCTACAGAAACTAGCCCAATCAACCAGTGTTTGTTGAGCCATCCTCAACTCATTCCGCATCCTTCTCAGAGGATCTTTGTGAACAAATGCCAAAATTTTCCACAATGGCAATATAATGTAAAAATCTGTATCCTAGAGTGGTATTTTCCACAGAAATTTAGTGCATAAGAAAAATATTGCGAAATGATTAAATTGGAAAGAATTCATATTTACGAAAAAATATATACCTCTTTGTACATCTTACTCGCTTCTTCCTTCCTTTCTTTACATATCCATTGCAACACCAACGAACACCATCAATGACGCTACAATCCAGCGTTTCAACAAAAAAACCACTACAATCTGGAACAGGGCACTTTATCTCTTCATTTTCCGCAATTCCCCCCAAGTGACGAATTTGAGATAAAATATCATTATTATTACGCCAGGTAAAAATTTCATCTAAATTGATATGATTCATTATTATCACACCAAATGAAATCACGAAATGTTAACAGAATGTTTCAAATTCAAATTATTTGACTCATAAGATTCTAATTTCACTCACCTTGTATGGTCTCAACAGCTACAGATATTCAGCAACTTTTTTTCTAGTAACTAATGATGGGTGAATTTGCTAGTAGGTACAAGTTTTTCGACTAATGGGAAATAGACGAAACTTATGTGTCAGTCATGTGTCAATCATATTAGACGCAAAACTTCAAAATACAGGGTGGCGCACCGAAAACGAAACAGATGCATTTACTGGCAGATGATTCCTTTTTAAAAAAATCCCTCGGACCCGTCGATTTTGTTTTTGAGGGGGACACAAAATTGGCATAAAATCACAGTAACATTTGCAGCCCCCTAAGCGGGGGTGGCACCATCCCTAAAATCTTAAATGGAAAGGGGGGTCGAATGATCCATCATTTAAAAGGTCTTTCAACTCCCTTTACAATGATGTAAAATTCATGTACTTCAATTCAGTAGTTTTGGAGATTTATTGATTTAAAGTTTAAATACATCATCGTAAGAGGAGATCAATACATAGCAGCAAAGTTGTTAAAAAATAAAGAATGAACTGACCTGTCAGCCGAGTAAATGTTGAAAATGACCACCATTACTTTCCATGCAATAATAAAGATTTTGCTGAAAACGTTGCCGGACATTTTGCAATATTTGAGGAGTAATTTGATGGCACTCATTCACAATTCTTTGTCGCAAATCTTCTAAGGATGTTGGCTGAGTAGCATAGATTTTGCTTTTTAAGTAACCCCACAAGAAGAAATCCAAAGGTGATAAATCTGGCGATCTTGGGGGCCATTCAACGGCACCTCTTCTACCAATCCATTGACCTGGAAAGGTCTGATCTAAATAATGGCGAACTCTTAATGCGTAATGTGGTGGGGCACCATCCTGTTGGAACATCAACATATTCTCAACGTATCGACCATCATTCTGATTTTCAATTATATCTGTTAGCGCAGGATCTATGGCATTTTGCAGTAATTCCAAATACATTTCACCAGTCAAATTTCCAGGTAAGAAAAAAGGACCAACCAAATGATCGCCAAAAATGCCAGCCCAAACATTTAATTTTTGTGGCTGCTGTGTGTGTACCTCATGGTAAATTCTGGGATTAGAGTCCGACCAATATCGACAATTATGACGATTTACTTCGCCATTTAAAAAAAAGGAACATTCGTCGGAAAAGCAAATGTTAAATAAACATTGTTCATCGTTTGTAATTCGTTCACTCATAACTTCACAAAATTGTAATCGCTTATCAAAATCGTCTTCATTAAGTTCTTGTACAAGGTGAATTTTATACGGATGAAAATTATGTGCCTTTAGAATCCGTTGGATAGTACGTCGACTAACACCACACGAAGTTTGCAATTTGCGGGTACTTAATGTAGGATCTACAATAACTTGCCCTAAAACCCCCACTTCTGTTGCTTCGTTCCTTATAGGATTTTCAATATTACGTTTTTTATTGGCGACTGATCCAGTTTCCCGAAATTTAGCTACAAGTTCTACAACATATTTTCGGTGCACATTATTGTTCTCATGTCGCTCATTAAAAATTTGTGCTGTTCTATTAGCGCACTGATTATTTCCGAAAAATATTTCAATAATTTCAACCCTTTCTGCCGTGGAATATACCATGGTTAATTTATGTAAAAGCAATAAATGATATTTTAACAACAAAGATTGGTCAAATCAATCGCAAACTAATGTACTATTTCCTATTTAAAATAAGTACGTGGCATTCTCTACTTATCTTTCTTCAAGAAACAACTTTTTTTGTCACAAAGGACACTTCAATTGCTATTTTTATTATTAATAAACCATGGGCGTAGTAAATAAAAGCATTTACTTATCAAGAAAATGCTTTTACTCAAATTTCTTCTGAAAGAAGTACAAACTAATTTGATGTACCTATTAAAGTCTACTTTAAACTTTAAATCAATAAAACTCCAAAACTACAGAATTGAATACATGAATTTTACATCATTATAAAGGGAGTTGAAAGACCTTTTAAATGATGGATCATTCGACCCCCCTTTTCATTTAAGATTTTAGAGATGATGCCACCCCCGCTTAAGGGGCTGCAAATGTTAAAGTGATTTTATGCCAATTTTGTGTCCCCCTCGAAAACAAAATCGACGGGTCCGAGGGATTTTTTTAAAAATGAATCATCTGCCAGTAAATGCATCTGTTTCGTTTTCGGTGCGCCACCCTGTATATAATTGTTGAATTCAAAAAAGAATTTACAAGAGATATATATCAAATTTTATTACTTGTTAATCTTGACAACGGTAGCTGGAACGCTACCGAAACGTCGAAATAAAAAACATTATTGTGGTTTGATTCCCAAAAGAATAAGAAAAAAGATATATATCAATATCATAGTGTTTTTCAATTTGTGAGTGGGATTAATATGGTGAAAAGCGAATATATAGTGTATCACCAACATTGTGTATCAGTTATAACAGATAATTATAAAAGTTATATTGTGTCAATAAAACCAGTGCAGTGCTCATCTGAATACATTTTCAAAAATTCATAACTCCTTTTTGGTAAGAGAGCGCCAACTTTTTTTTCATTTTCGTGTTCAGCGATCTCGAATTAATAAAAAAAAATATTTCATCAAAATCCGCGTTGTACCACTGAACTAAACTTTTACCAAAACTAGAATCACAAAGTAGCTAATTTTACGTTACTGGTCTTTTTTAAAGTTTTCTTTGAACCAGTCAAATATCTTGCCACGTCTTTTTCGTTCTTTAATAGTACTCTGCCAGCGGTCTCTCTACTGGCAAATTATGCCCGAGCTCAGCCGTAGAGGGAAAAAAAATATAAAAGTGAGCCGCGCCACCGACTTAGACGGTTCAAGCCGGAAACCCCTTGGTCTTGTAGGCACTAGCAGAGCCACACGATAACAACTGAAATTATGGTGAACTAAATAAATAAAACGATAAATAAAATATATTGGATTACTTTACTCAATCAATAAAGGTAAATCAAATTGAAGTTGAATTTCCAAAATGTGTAACAATTGGAAAAAAAAAGTTAAAGTTCAGATAATATAAATCTTGAAGCCAAGTGAATACAAATTTAAGTACAACAAATAAAATACAATTAGATAGAGAAATGAAGATTCATAGATTCATATAGAACGTACGTGTGATCACACTAAATTTCAATTATCATACATAAACAAAAGTTAGATAAGCTTATCTGTGATACTTGGTTTTCCTCTTCGGGAAAAGTTAAGCGTTCTAGGTGCTCAGTTTTCTAGTTGAAACCTTCAGACCAAAGCACTGGAGTTGGGACCCTCTAGTTCCAACAAAAGAAGGCAGATCTTCCAGATAAGTACAGAGATGGATCCTTCAGGAAGAGAAAAACAAATCTCCCAGATAAGTACAGAGAATGATCCTCCGGAAAAACCCTAGATAATTCAATTCAATTAGAACAGAAAGTTACAAAATGTTAATGTGAAAGTGACTTTAACAACACTTGAGAAAACCAAAGTTAAATTACAAATTCAATGTGATTAGAGAAGAAAATTACAAAATGTTCATGTGAAAGTAACTTTAACAACACTTGAAAAAAAAACCAAAGTTAAATTACAATTCAGTTATCAAAATAATATATAAAGATAGAAGTTACCACTAAAATTATATACTTACAAATCAAATCATAATAAAGTGATATAATAATGATCAAGGCAAATAAAATTGCAAATTTTCAATAAAATACAAGGCCTCAAGTTTTACTTATAAACTGAAGAACTTACGGAAGCTACTATAATAAATACTTATATCTTCCAATCACCGTATAGTAATATAACAGTGAGTTGAAACAA
Source organism: Galerucella calmariensis (assembly GCA_910591675.1). Taxonomy (NCBI): domain Eukaryota; kingdom Metazoa; phylum Arthropoda; class Insecta; order Coleoptera; family Chrysomelidae; genus Galerucella; species Galerucella calmariensis. Next base: position 12,011 of record CAJUYG010003287.1, read on the forward strand.
ATTACATTGAACATTGATAAAATAGAATACCTGAAGTTTTACTTATGAAATAAAAATTTAAAGAGCATCATAGTAGACACGAATAGTTTAAAATGAACGAAATTAATTGATTCAATAGCAATTACGGTGATAATACAAATGAGATATAGATAAAATAATCGACTCACCTAGATGTTATAGGGTTTAAGTCAAACACTTAAGCAAGAATAACTGTAGCCGGTTTGGTTATGGAACGGCACCTGCTAATCAACAATGGCTTCCCTCAATTAAATCCCGCATGCGGTAATTTTAACTCGACACCAAAATCCAAAAATATCAACAACTGAGGTAAGATAGAATGGTCAAGTTAAAAATCAAATGGTTTTTCTTCAAAATCCAATTAAGATGGCCCAAATACAGCCAGATATGAAAGGAAAACCGTAGAGGTTTTGCACACTTGTTAATATCACCCAGACCCTAAAATTCTCACAACCAGAACAAGACTACTTCCCAAGCTGGATATCAAGAATGAGACGGAATTGACGTCAACCAAGAATATTCGCAAGTCTATGTTCCACACTAAGAATCGCGTTCGTCCGTGTTGATACCTAGCCTCATCTACACAGAAATGTAAACCAAACAATAATATAATCGATAAAACACAATAATCGAGGCTAAAAACTAAAGCAAAATCTAATAAAGAAAATACCTTACTCAATCTCCAGTGATCAACAAAAATGCCATAGTTATTAACAATTGAATCTTATCACAATGAGGTATGCAACACTATTTACAACGAATGATATATTTAAGTTACAACAAAATACGGTACGCAACACTATTTACGAGTACTTGAAAAATATAAAATTATCAGAGATATAATTATAATGGAAATGTAGAAGGAACAAAAAAGCACGTTACAATCTCCTGTCTTTGTTTCATTTTTTCATCGTGTCTATTTTGCCTTCTATTTTCAATGTCTGTAGCAGTGTATTAAATCTTTTTCTTTTTTAATGTTTGCTTACTAATTGGTTTTAAATTTTCTTCCTTACAGTTACTAAAAAAACCTTCAAGTTCATCTTCAGAACACGGCCTCTTTTTAAAAGAGCCTGTACTGCTAATCGTACATATTGGATTAAAATGAGGAACTTTAAAGTATATGTCATACGAGTCATCAAAAAATGTCCAATATATACCTCCTGAATTCCCTGTACTATTTTTTTCCTTCAATGTTTTATCGTAAGTTTTTTTCAAGTTCTTCCATTTTCCAGAACACTTCAGTGGCGGCTCGTGGACTTTTTGAGAGAGGAGGCTGGACATGAAACGTTTTTGTAAAAATATACTCTATTCAGCCAATTAATTTAACCTTTGCGCAGCGGCCGTACCAGCTACTTCAGTGTCAAAATTAATTGTTGCCCAGCAAGAACCAACGTGAAGGTATAGAGTTTCTCTTGCCAAAAATTTATTTGTCCGTTTTTTGTTTTTTTCTTTATTTTTAATTTTTCATATTTTGTTTGTTTTTTATCAACTTTTTTTATATATTGACGGAATCCTACGGTCTTTAGTTTGCGAAAAATGATCGATAATATTATCATAAAAAATATCATTTTGCTTTAAGCGTTTTACTAAATCTTTTTCAATAGATATTAAATTAATATTGTATAAACGATTTTGGTCCATTGTATTTCGAAGGTAAGTTTTAATTCGTTTGAAAGTAGAAAATGATCTCTCCACCGATGCCGACGTGACAGGAATGGTTACTGTCAAACAAAGTAGTTTATAAAACTGAGGTAAATCTTGTTGCAAATCATTATTTATCATATCGGCGGGACTGTCGTACTGACCTAAAATATCTTTATCCGAGTATACAACGCATAAATCATTGTGCAGTGCTATTTTATCAAAAAATTTATATTTCAGAACTAAGTTGTCTAAAAGTGTATTGGAAAACTCTTTTGAAAAACATTCAAATAAGCTTTTATTCGTCAAGTCGAAAAACTTTAATTCATGTAAATCTGAAAATCGAATATCAATTTGACCTTTAATAGTATCTAAAATTTCAAAAAAAAGTTGTTTCTTGTCTACCAAATTATATGTTTTCCTCCCTTTCGCGGGAGAAACTTCGTCAGTTGAAAAATTTTTAAATAAAATATTAAAATAAAATTCTGTATTACGGAAACTTGAAATTTTATCAATGAGATGCTTCAAACGCTCTCTTGAATAAATTATATCAGTGAATTTATGTTGTAAAATTTGGAAAATAACATCAGTTTGTTCAAATATTAATTTAAAAGTATCATGAAAAAACAAAAATTCTTCATTTTCTAAATAAGATTTTAAACCAACAGCAGCATTTAATGAAACCTGATCTGTTGAAAAGTCATCACTGTTTAATATAAAGTCAAATGTTTCAATTAATTTGTTTTTATTTTTATGGATGGTAAACACTGCACGTGATGTAAAATTCCACCGAGTTGGAGCATTACAGGGAATTTTGTTTCCTACTATGTTATTTAAAACTTCCGTTCGTTTGGTGGATTTGCTAGAAAAATTTGAAAATGACGATAAGTTGAAAAAAAAATTCTTACTTCCTTAATGGAACCAAATGCATCACTTAAAACCAAATTCATATTATGTGCGTAACAATGGGTGAAAATAGCTTGAGGCGAAACTGATTTTATTTTTGTTTGTAGACCGTTTAAATGACCCGCCATTACAGATGCGCCGTCGTAAGTCTGAGCAATTGATTTATTCGTTAAGTCAAATCGTTGAAATGTTTCCATTAAAAAATTAAATAAATTGTCCGCTGTTCTTCCCGAACTAACATCGTAAAATCCTAAAAATCTTTCGACAAGTTGGCCATTTTTTACAAATCTAAAAATTATTGATAATTGTGATTTACCCGTTGTATCTGTTGTTTCGTCAACCTGCCACGAAAAAAAAGGGACGTCCAATAATTCATCCTCTATATGATTTCGGAGGACATAATTTATTGAATCAAGAATTTTGTTTTGTATTGTTTTTGAGATGGCTGCAAATACTGACGCGTTACTCATAAAATCGCGGAGCTTACTATCGTATTTACAAAACAAATCTACCAATTCTCTAAAATTACCTTTGTTAACTGAATTTTCAGTTTCATCGTGCCCTCTAAAAGCCAAATCTTGGGATGATAAATACAACAAGAAATCAATGATTTTTTTTAAAACTTCGCGGTTGTCTTTAACGATATGGTTACGATTTTCTATTTCGCGTGTTCGAGCGGAGTCATCCACATTAACAATATTCTGTTTACCGGTTAATTCAAACTTAATAATTGATGTAATATGTTCCTGGAATTTTTCATGTCTGTCTAGACCGCGAGATAAATTTTTTTAAATCATTATAACTTATAACCCAAGCGCCCCCAACATGAAGAATTATCAGTTGTAAAGAGTAAACAATTCCAAAAATATAATGTATTGTGTACCTCAGATCCCGTCAACAATGAATATTTTTTATAATTGTCAATGTTAAATGATCGATTTTGATACTTACCTGTTAACACTAATCCCTTCAAATCCGGTAGGGGCCGTTTATTTTTAAAAAACACTTTTTTATCATATGTTAATCCACTAAATGGATTTTCTAGAAACTCAGCAACTAAATCACTAGCACAAGAACTCATTTTAAATTTAAATAATCTTCCAAATAGAATAATTATTCCAACCTTACTTCGCGTGGCGTGACTTAATTATTCCCGCTAATCATATAAAACAAAACAAACCCGCGAACCCACGCTCGTATTCGTGGTTCGTACTTCGTATATCATCGCAATAACGAAAGGCTAGCCCACAGATAGTGTTGCCATTTTCGGTTTTTGACGGTATTAGCAATTGGGCTGGTAGAAAAAATGGCAACTGTGTTGACTAACACGTGTTTCCAGATAGATGCTGGTGGAATATAGCCTCAGGGCTCTGTTGTCAGATTCTGGAGGAGGCTGAGATTCCTTAGCCTCCTTCGAGGAGCCGCCACTGGAACACTTTAATTTTCTTCATTTTTCCACTTATTATTTCCCAAACCGCTTTTTTGTTGTATCGAGGAGATTCAAATTTATGTTTATTTTCTTTATAAGTTTCTATTAAAAATTTGGTTGCTTCATGCGTCCAAAAATCTTTGTGGCTTTCAGGGTGAGGATAACTTTTACTGCGTCCTGGAACTGGATTCTCAACAGTATTATTGATATTTTCAATATTCTGTTTCTCTTTTTCTTTATTTATACCCCATACTTTTTTATTTTCCACATCCAAGGAAACGTTTTCAAAGTTCCTCAAACATGAATGTATTAAAATATTTGTGGACCTTAATTCGTCTTCATCATCCGAAAATTCACTTCCACTATGGCTATCCTCTCCTACGTTTATTACTAAATCCGCCACTTGATCCATGACATGTGTTACGTGTTTATTTTGCAACTTACCTCAACAAGTATTACACAGGATTAGGGTTCATTAAATTGTTTGAGTATACTATGAAATCAACCAAGAAAAAGCAAATACGTTATTACCAACAACTTGTTCCATAACTTTTGTCAATATTTATTAGATATCTTTTCAAATACTCTGCAGGTCTTGGTTTCCCCATCCAGCTTCACCACCTGAAATTAAAAAGGAAAAAAATATATATTATATAATTCTCAATTGAACAAAACCTTATTTTAATTTCAACATAAATCACCTTATTTTTATACAAACAAAACTTACAAAATATAAACAGAACCAAAAAGTGTCAGAAATCAATCAGCTGTCAGAAATATCTTCTTTAATTTCCTTCACAACCTTGACCTTAGTAAATACAGTCATTATCAACTCTCTTCAAGGTTAAACACCGGCATCAGGCCAGAGGTCATAGAAAAAAAAGGTTTTTTTTTTGGTAAAAAGCAATTTTGTTCGAGAAGAACGTGCTACGCCTTTGGCGGATTTGAAATCAGAAATCTTTGGGAAAATATTAAATAGAGTCCAGTCTGAGGTACAGAATCACTTACTAAGTGGATATATTATCTATTTTTGTAGCCCAAAGAATTTCGTTTAGAATATCCTTCGTTTGAAGCCACATTAAAGGCCACATGTCAACCTAGGTGAGTTACCATGCTGATCTGTGATCCAACCTATCTCTTGTATGAGATAAAAACTTCAACAAAACTTATTGTTTTAGGCCTTCATAAGAGAGCCCTCATAAGGATCTCCATAAACATATTCTTTTGCAATAATATTCCTAAGGAATAGTTTGAATTATCGTTGGAACTTTGGCTAAATACCTAACTAAGTATACCGGGTGTCCCAAGTTATCGTATACATACAATATCTCGCTTATTTGACAAGATAATTTAAAAATTAAAAAACTGTTTTGAATGGTATTGAAGTCCCTTCATAATGACTTATGAAAAAACTTGATTGCATTTGACAGGCTTGTGCAGCCACCTATCACTTTTTATTTTAAAATGGTACACACTGTATATTGTCATTAAAAATTGCGTGTTATTCTATTAGGAATAGATACAACGATACAACATAATTGTGCTTATTTTTTATTATTAACAACAAAAAATTAACATTTTAGATTTTTTTATAAGTATTACCTAATTATCCTTATAAAAATTATGTTGCCTACGCCGATGGTTATAAAAATGTCAAAAAGAAGTACATTAATTATCTGTTGTCAAAAACCGATGCATCTGTCAAAAAAAGAACTCCAAATACTTATTGTTAAACAGTGCCTAGTGTAGTTAATCTATGACTTAATTGTTTGTTGTGCCCACTATTCACAAGTTCCAATTAAAAAATAATTACGATTGCTATCAGTAAGATGCCATTCACGTTTAGTTCAGACGAATACGTTGACATGTTCCTAGTTTATGGTGAATGCAGGAAAAATGCTCGACGAGCAGCCCGTTTATATCGAGAACGTTTTCCTTAACGTCGTCAAGTAGCACACATGGTGTTTCCTAGATTGGAACGAAAATTGCGCAACGGTTCATTCCCAAACAAAAACCATGCACCACACCGAAATCCTGTGACCAATGATGATAATTGTTATTAATGTACTTGCGTATGTTGGTATTAATCCCCATACTTCTATTAGAAAAATAGCTGAAGAAAACGGATTAAGCACAAGTACTGTACAGAGAATTTTGACAAAACACAAATATCACCCTTATAAATTACATTTAGTTCAAGGACTGAAGCCTACTGATTTCGACCGAAGATTAGAATTTATTTCTTTAATTGATGTTATGATTACCGATGATCCCTTGCTTATAAATAAAATATTTTGGAGTGATGAAAGCCGCTTCCACAACAATGGTGTAGTGAATACACATAATGCCCATTATTGGTCGAACGAAAATCCACATTGGGTTTCTTCAACTCGTTTTCAGACTATTTGGGGTATAAATGTATGGTGCGATTTATTCAATGGTCACTTGATTGGGCCATACTTTTATGAGGGCACATTGAATGGGGAAAGATATCTACATTTTCTTGAACACGAGTTAGCTGAATTTATGGAAGACATTCCTTGGGCACAACGGAATACAATTATCTGGCAACAGGACGGTGCTCCCCCTCATAATGCAGGTATTGTTGCGGAGCACCTCGATCAACTGTTTCCCAACAGGTGGATTGGTACTTATGGACCTATAGCTTGGCCTCCTCGCTCGCCAGATCTAACACCACTGGATTTTTTTTGTGGGGTTACCTTAAAGAATTGGTTTATCAAACGCAACCTGTAGATGTAGATGATCTGAAAGAACGCATTCGTGAAGCATGTCGTGCTGTTACACCAGCTATGATTCAGGCGGCCTGCACAAGAACGCTTTTAAGACGTCTTGAAGCGTGCATGGAATGTGCAGGAAATAATTTTGAACACTTGCTATAATTTTGTTTTAGTTTTTTGAATTGCATATGCATTTTAGTTAAATTTCAGAAATGTTAATTTTTTGTTGTTAATAATAAAAAATAAGCACAAGTATGTTGTTCGTTGTATTCCTAATAGAATAACACGCAATTTTTAATGACAATATACAGTGTGTACCATTTTAAAATAAAAAGTGATAGGTGGCTGCACATCCCTGTCAAATGCAATCAAGTTTTTTCATAAGTCATTATGAAGGGACTTCAATACCATTCAAAACAGTTTTTTAATTTTCAAATTATCTTGTCAAATAAGCGAGATATTGTATGTATACGATAACTTGGGACACCCGGTATACATACCTGATGGATCATCATTTTAGTTTGATAGCTTAATTCGTCACTTCCTCCTGGTTTTATCGCATGAATCAAGTTGAAATCCGGATATCGTTTTGACTACCAACCCCAAGTGGTGAAGTTTTGGGGAAATTTCCCTGTAGAAATATCCCAGGGACAGAAGCTAGGGCTAGAAGCAATGTTGAGAAGTTCATCATTCAAAGTTCCTTTAGATATATATATATGCTATTTGGATCAACAGTCCCAAGGAATTCATATGACATATCTATCATTAGACTTTGATTTGTTTTAGGTATGTACATCATGCACCTGTTGTATAGAGAGGTTGCAGTTAGAAGGAAGAGCTCATTCCCACAGGATAGAAAGTTTTTATTAAAAGTGCAATTGCTCTCAAACATCAATGTACCCTGGCTTTTCACATCAACCGAACGGAACACAACAAATGGCAGTTTATTACACCCTTTACAACCATAAACGTAGTCAACGTTAAACGTACAGTGTGCAGGTCTTACTTGCATGTTTTTAAGGTTTATATTACCGAGCATGAAGTTCACAGTTGACAACAGGCTCTTCCTAGCTATGATTATATCATCCTGCTGATTCCTCACATATTGTACACTGTTGTCTTTGAAATTCTCCATGATCTTTGGAAGTTTCTTGACCTTTGGCATTGGGTGAGTGCACTGCACATTACAGGACTCCACTCTACATGTCACAGAATTCATGTTAAAAGTTGATGTATTACCTTGTAGTGATTCTTGATAATCACCTATCTTATCACTCTCTGGCATGTTTAGGTCCGATGCATCGATTTGGACTATATTCCCATTATGCTTCACTAAGTTCCTGGCCGGGTGGATGTTCTCAGACATAAAGTTGGTAATATACATTGGCATCTTTAATTTAGAAATATCGTCTACACCATTAATATCTGTACTTGGATTGTTAACATTAAGAATAACATTTCTAGATAGTTCCTTGTAAGTTAGGCGTATGTTAACTTCCCACATTTCATTTTCAATTTTATACACAGGTATTGGTGCACCTATTTTTCCAACTGCCCATTTAAAGAAAGTGCAAGATGACTTATGCCAACACCAAGTGTCACAGCCAAGTGTGGACACTAAACATCCATATTGTTCCAGTGCTTTTGATGATTCAGTAAATCTCTCCCCTTTAGATAGATAGTCACAGCTGCCAGACCAGCATCCACTGGTACCTTTGCAAGAGTAATATGATTCAGTCTTTACCTCCCAGTCATAAGTATTGTAAACTTTGATGTACCTTATAAGCTTATATGAATCTATAAGCTTAATGGTCATGTCTGAGTTGTCCATATCTTTAAAGCATATACTTTGCCCTGACTGTATAGGGAAAGTGTATGTATTGATGTCAAAACAGTCATTATTGTCACACACTTGTCCAACTGAGTTAATAAACAGATTGTTGTCACAAGCCATAGAAGTATCCACCCTGCTAGACATTATTAAGGCACCTAGACTTATGGCACCAATAGAGCCTTTGACGCTTGCACTCCTGACACCCACCCCTTGCATTCATGGTCTTTGGATGATTAGCACCAACATCAACGTCATCTACCTCATCACTCAAATCTGGATATATTTTATGTTGCCGTTCAGTTGTACCATTGTCTTGTCCCTCCTCAAAGTCTAGGTTAATATACCCATGCTCAGTGCTTTGTGCTCTAGCTGAGGTAGTGCCTAGTGTCTTTGGGATGTTTTTAGAAGCTTGTTCATGCTTTTCCATAAGCTTGTCATTCAATTTGAGCACCTTCAATCTTATACTCTCATTCACTTCTTCACCTGCCACACTTTCATCAAAATGCACTGTTGGTGGAGTTGACAGCCCTAATCTGCTAATAGGTTTGATAGCCCTGTATCTCCTGTTGATTATCCTCTTGTTGTGGGAGAAGATACATCTGTCCACGATATATTGACCGAACCGTTTGTACTTATGTCTCATTAGAATTGAGAAGATCAGCATGATCAATGAGGTCATAACTACAGCAATCAATATCGGTAGGAGTTTTGATTGGCATTTCTCAAACATTTGGTTATATGAGCAGAAAACTCCACAGTCTTTACAATCATAAGTGGATAATAGGGTGCCAACGTAATTATCGCAGTTATAATATATAAGACCAAAGATATATTTCTCGTAAGTGTAATGTTCCCCAGTCATGTTGCCAATTGTTATAATGTTTGTTGAATCCTTGTTGACTGTTATCAGGCATTCTTTCGCATTGATTATATTAAGCTCACCATGCTCAACATAAAGTACTGGGTTACTTGTTGCCACTACTGTTATCAGATAGTAACAAAGTACCCTAAAGTACCACTTCAATGCAACCTGCCCATTCATGATGGCTTGACCTATCAATTCTTGATTACTATTATAGCAATGATAGTAACCGCTCTCTTCTTATTATCTATACTAATCTTTTAAAATTGGTAAAATAACTCAGTTATTTTGTCTTTGACCATGCGTGCTGCTGCTCCAAGACTGGAGTTGGAACTTTGGCTAAATACCTAACTAAGTATATACATACCTGATGGATCATCATTTTAGTTTGATAGCTTAATTCGTCACTTCCTCCTGGTTTTATCGCATGAATCAAGTTGAAATCCGGATATCGTTTTGACTACCCACCCCAAGTGGTGAAGTTTTGGGGAAATTTCCCTGTAGAAAGATCCCAGGGACAGCAGCTAAGTTTCTTTAAACATAATATCTCACTCCCAGATCAAGTTTAGGACAAAAGTAAACTCGTACATCTACAATTAAACATGATAAATTTAGTCTAGTAATAATTTTATTAATGTCTAAAGTCTTATGCATATATGCACAAGGTACCTAACTCACTTGGCACTATAGTAACGTAGTGAGTACACTACAGTATCTTCCTGATTTTGGAAATTTAATATATACTTTTGAATGAATCAAGAATATCTAAGTTATTTATAGAGACCGAATTCATCCCTGAGAACTATTCCCGTCCTTATAATATATAGTATATTGCACTAGTTTCATTTCATAATAATAGAACAAGTTGCACCTACCTGTCGAAGTTTTAAATTGGTAAACCCTTGCACTAACTTTGTTGCTTGGTAACAATAATTTTTTCCTTAAGTAACACATGTTCTCTTTTCATATAGTCGTTTTCAACTTTTTCCGCAAATCGCTAGGAAATTTTGACATTCCTGTCAAAATT
>CAJUYG010003288.1:8706-22456 GCA_910591675.1 Galerucella calmariensis
GAATCTCTCTTGGGAGAGAAGCAGGGGCAGCAGAGGACTGACGGCAAAAAAAAAGGTTAGGTTAGGTTAGGTTAAGTTAGGTTAGGTTAGGTTAGGTTGGGTTGGGTTGGGTTGGGTTGGGTAAGGTTAGGTTAGGTTAGGTTGGGTTCCACTCCTGGGAGCTGTATGACCTTGCCGTTGGTGGAGTGGCTCAGTAACTTCCTCCCTTCTCGAGCCGAGAGGACGGAAGGGACGAGTGAAACTAAGAAACAGCTCAAAAATGGTCAGTGGGGCACTGGTGGGGCTGCTGATGCCGAGTAGGTAGCACCAATAAATGCCAGTAGAAGATCCAACATGCCCAAGTTACATCTGAACGCACTGACAAGTCCTACCAGATGAGGGGGGCGAGCGGCGAGTTCCCGGCGCCTTAAAACTGGGACCCCTTGGCTAAGGGAAGGAAAACCCCGACAGAAAACCTGATGGAGAGAACCAGCAGCAAAAAATCCCCAATTGCGAAGGTGGAAGTTATCGTGCCGATAGTATGGAAGGTACCAGGGCAAAGGTACCACGAACGATACCCTTGGGAAACTGGGCGACATCCCATTGTAAAAAGCCTCACTTCTGCATGCGAGGCTCTGCAGTAGTGGACGACATTTCCTTAGCTATTCGTGGGAACTAGATGAATGATCCAAACAAAAACAAAAAAGATGACGATGTCAGCTTAGATGGCTGGCTAGAAAATGTGATGGGGGTGAGTACGGAGGTGGAAATCTTTGGGAGAAGGGACTCCTCCTAAAAATGTGATGGAGAACGAGGAAAATGAGGCCATCAACAGCAATGGCGAGGAAATGAGTAGTAATGAGGAGGACAGCAGGGGGAAAGTGGCAAGTAACAAGAGACAGAGAAGTGAGGAAGAGGCTGGAATAATCCAGGTAGATGATGATGTTTTTATAATCGCACAGGATAGAAAGCGCGCTACTTCTCTTCCAGAGCATATGTTTCCAAAGAGGGAAACAACAAGCAAAAAAACGAATACGGTAGAAAAAGAAGCAGAGGAGACAAGGAAGGCCATGAAGAAAATGGCGGAGTGTATCCAAAGGCTTGTGAAGACCGTCAAAAATGTTCCGAACACCAAGGTGGAAATCAAAAACTGTGTCACAGAGGCCAAAAGGATGATGGAATTAATGGGAAACCATCTAGAGGAGTTTATGTACTCGGTGGAGGAACTGAAAAACAGTTCAGAACCCCCAAAAAGGGTGACATGTGATGCTGAGACGCAGGCCAATATACATGTAACCTCGGATGAGGTAGCAAGAAGAAGGCTGGAAGGTCTTAGCAGAGTGGAGGATGTGGTAAATAAAGGAGGAGAATACCAGGTCATAACGGCTATCCTAGACAAGGAATGGGCTCCAGAATCTTCCAAATCCACAGCAGTGGAAGCGGGAGGATTGAAAGGTTTCGGCACAAGTGACAACGTGGCAATTATCACAGATCCCAGTAAATATAAAAACAAGGGGAATTTCGTGGAACTGGAGCAGAAAATGCCGGAGATATCGAGAATTCTGAAGGATGGAACAACGGAGGAGGAGCTGGAATACGTTAAATATAATACTTCATTTACGGACAGCAAAGGTGTGCATAATTCCAGAGTCTGCACTCACTTTGCCCTACCCGTAGAATTGGACAATAGTGGCATAACGGACACTAGGACAATATATGAGGTAATGCATAAGCTGAAGGAAAAATTTGAAGAGCTGGCAATAAGGGAGTGCAAGGTGCTCGTGGATTACGAGAAGGAGTTGATGTATCTGAGAAAGATAACAGAATTCATCTTCCGGAATTCTAATACAAAGATTACCCTGAGGGGCCAGTATGCGAAGGTAACCACTCCAGGTACGAGGAATAGGACAGGACAGGTAATAATAAAGGCAACGGCGGACAGGTCATATGCAGATCTCTTCAAAGAAGTTAAGGAAAAGGTCAATCCTGAAGACTTTTCGGTTGAAATCAGGACCGTTAGGAAAATGAGGAACGGAGATATCTGTCTGGAGGTACATGGTGGTGAATCTAAGGCGAACTACTACTAAATGTACAGGCGAGCCTTGTCCTGGACAACTCAAGCCAAGGTTCCGACACTGGCGGGCCCATTGTGCCAATCCTGCTACCTAGTCATCCATGAAGCCGAGCCCTTCAATAAAGGCCGCAACCTTTTTCAGTGGATGCCTGCTTGTGTCTCCAGGAGCCATGACAGTGACTCCGAAGATTCGCCTGCGTAATACAGCCCAGTGTGGACACTACATAGGGAACTTTCCTCTACTCCTAGATTGTAGAGGTGCTTCCTCATACAGCAGTGCCCTGTTAGGAGTCCTGCTTTCTTCCTTAGCCTACTAGTAGGTAGTTCAGTGGCTACCCTGGCGTGTCCATCAGTCTATCCCTTCAGTAGAAGTTTGGATTGTCCAGGACCCTGCAGAGCATTCCAATGAGCGAGGTGCTGATTCCTCAGCCACTTCTTCGTCTCCTTGCGTATTATTTGTTTTGATAGGCCCAGGGTCGGGCCCGGGCCGCAGAAAGGAGCTGCCGCCCCTTCCGCAGCCAGTGCATCCGCCATCTCGTTGCCTTCAAAACCAGAGTGGGCTGGAATCCATTCTAGCCGCACCACGTTCCGCCTTGCAAGATTAGCAAGTAGTTCTCGACATTCGTTAGCAAGTCCTGAGTCGCTGGTATACCCACTCAGGGCTTTAATTGCTGCCTGACTGTCGGAGTATATGGTTATGCGTCGATCCACATAACCTCTGTCTAGGTTCATCTGCGCACATTCCAAGATAGCATATATCTCGGCCTGATATGCAGATACACCCTCACCCAATGGTACACAAACCTGTGTTCTTGGGTTCCTGGAGTAAATTCCAGCCCCTGCTCTATCACCGGAGCATGAGCCATCTGTGTACCAGACGGTCCCATTAAGCTGTGTATTCCTCACTTTTTCCCAGGACTCTCTATCCCGTATCATGGCCCTGTATGGGGTAGCGAAGTAGTACTTACGCAGGCATTCATCAGCCGCTCGAGCCAGAACTGGAATATCTTCCAGGAGCCGGAGCTTCTTGACGTGCCTGCACTCTTCCCCTCTTCGCACGTATCCCAGCCGTTTCAAGCGCAGGAAAGCCCTCCCCGCCTCAGCCTCGATCACATGGTGAAGAGGCCGAAGACCAAGGATCACCTCCATCGCAACAGTTGGTGTAGTTCTCATGCAGCCAGTTGCCCCCAAACTGACCACCCTTTGAAGGCGTGCCAGTTGCGATCTAGCCGTGACCAAGGTTACCCTCGGCCACCAGACCAGAGCCGCATATGTGAGCATAGGCAGCATAATCACTCTATAGAACCATATGATCGTTTTGGGGGTCAGTCCCCACCTCGGACCAATGGCTCTCCTACAGGCCCAATACGTGTTTGTCATCTTGCTTAGGCGACTATCAAGATGAGCCTTCCATGTCAGTGATTTATCAAGGATCACTCCTAGATACTTCACCTGTTCAACCACCGGCAGTGGTACTCCATCAAGATTTAGACCCTCAGGTCTTATACCTCTCTTTTTGGTGAAAGCAACTATCTCAGCCTTGGCAGGATTAACTGCAAGTCCGTGTTCGTTACACCACCCATGTACCCTATTCAGAGCCCTTTGCATGAGGTCCCTGAGAACGGTAATGTGCCTTCCAACAACAAGGACAACGATATCATCGGCATACCCAATCGTTAGAAAGCCCTCACCGTTTAAAAGGGTTATTAGCTCGTCAATGACTAGATTCCACAATGTGGGCGAAAGAACACCCCCTTGCGGACATCCCCTAGCGACGATTACTTTTGCTACTACTGTACGGTTGCACAACATGGCCCCAAGCCAGTGAGTGATCATTGGCTCTATTCCATGATTTGCCGCAGCCCTACACATGGATCCTACAGGGGTGCTGTCAAACGCCACTTGTATATCCAAGAAAGCTCCCAGGGCGATCATGCCATTTTCCAGCGCCTTCTCCACCTGAGTTACCAGTTGGTGTAAGGCACTTTCAGTTGACTTGCCACACCTAAAAGCATGTTGGTTGTTGTGCAAAGGATACCTAAGCCCAACCTTTTCCTTTATGTATCGATCAGCCACCCTCTCCAGTGTTTTCAGCACAAAGGATGTTAGGCTAATGGGTCTAAAGGATTTAGCCACCGTATATGTGGTACGACCCGGCTTGGGTATGAAGACGACTTTCACCTGCCTCCACTGTTCAGGGACATACCTGCGTGCCAAACAGGCCCGAAAGATATGCACCAGAATTGTGCCTCCCAGCCTTGTTGAAGCAAAGCCGGGAAGATTTGGTCTTTCCCCGGAGACTTGTGTGGTCTGAATGACCGTATCGCCCAAGTACTCCGCTCGTATGTGACTATTTCTTTTGCTAGAAGATAGTCCTCTCTACATGGTCGCTGTATACCTACATATCCCACGTCAGGACACTCCCGCTCGATTCCCTCACAACCGGGGAAGTGTGTCTCCAGTAGATGCTGCAAGGTATCCACCGGGGTTTCGGTGAAAACACCCGGTGCGGCTTCCATACAGCCTAGAGCGCTGTCCGGTGATTTCGTTAAGATCCGGCGCAGCCTTGACATTTGAGGTACCGAGACGATATCCTCACAGAAGGCCCGCCAGGCATCTCTTCGAGCCAACCTGACCGCACTCTTGTACTCATTTCGTTTCTGGCGGTATTGCTCCCAATCCAGATCCGACTTTGTCTTCCTAGCCCTATTAAATAGGCGCCGGGTATGTTGCCGTAGCGAATCCAAAGACTTGTTCCACCATTTGTGGCCCTTACCCTCCTTCCTCGTTTTTTCGGCGCAGTTTTCTTCATATGATGAGACAATAATCGAGCCCAGCTCCGCTATGGCCCAATCGATCTCATCCCAAGATACTGCTAACTGCTAACAACTCCCCATGAGCGCATGTTTAAACATCCACGTCGTTCACAAAATGGACCGTCTTTGCCGACTTGGCTCCATTCACCTGGACCTGTGTTCATGAAAAGGTATGTAAGGAGTTCAAAATATGACTCCGCTGTAGACAAAATTCAATTGTTGCAGAGTAACCCAGAATATTCCTTTGTAAGACTTCCCGACGGGCGGGAGACAACAGTTTCCAACAGAAAACGGGCCCCAGTACCACGAAATGTTGAAGACTTGTCAGATGGTGACTTTGATGATGACCATCTGGAAGATATCTCTCCGAACCAAAACTCACCTGCCAATGCTGATTCAGATGATGCTGATTCGGATGTAGGTAGCAGTCAGCCACGGCGTTCGTGCAGAAACCGAAGACCTCCAGCCTACTACATCTCTTCATAGAGGGGGCGAATGTAATAATAGTCTTCTTGCGTCTTTATTGAAGATTGTAGTATAAACTATGTTTATAGTGTTTGACGTTGTCTGTCACAAGAGATTGTCATTTTTTATGCATTACTGCGTTGTATTTTAAAGTTGAATAAAGCCAATATTCTGTTTGGTTTTGCTAACATCTGTATCAACAATTAACTTACTTTCATCATTAGATATAAATTATCTGGAGCATCTACTAAAAATAATTCCATTTCTTTCCTGGTTAGTATTTTTCATTTTTTTGGTTTATAACCGTCTGATTTCCGTTTTAAGAATGTTGTCAATCTTGAATATCTAACGATGTTTATATTATTGTGCAAATATACAGTTGCTTTTAACATCGAATAATATGACCATAGAGAAGACGGCTTACGGCATTTGGACTTTTCCAGAAAAAATGCAAGAATAGTTATTTTCCTAACAAGTGCGGAAAGTGATACTTTCCCGCACGCGACTGCAGTTGACCCGAACGACGCGAAGCGGATGGATGATAAAAGGGCCCTTGAAGCTCTTTATGGACCAATTAATAGATATGTTGATAATCCAAACCTACGGCGCCGACTACACATGGGCCTCATCCACCAAATGAAAATTTATGTGACATAACACCGGAGTATATGTTTACTGCGATGGCTGGTGAATTTGAAAATTATCATTTATATATATTATTTATAAAGATTACCTATGGATAATTGATTTGAGCTCTTAACTTATTTCCTTATTCCCGAAGAAGTGGGCTCCTTAATTCAGATTCTTCCGGTAATTTAATAGCAGTCAATAAAGTTGTTCGTGAATACTATGTAGCAGATTTTCCTGGTTTGCGAATACTTCAGGAAAGTGATTTATTTATATCTGAAAATTCTCAAATAAACACAATGTTTCAAAGTATCCACGGAGAAAATTTATGTATTCTATATTTACAATGATTATATTGAATATGATAAGAAATTTGAAAATGCCCTGAATAGAGGACAAATTGAAGATATTTTCCCCTGGTTACCAACAGATGTTAAAAGGGCATTCCAGAGTACATTGACGGTCACATGTACTTTTTCAAAAACACTACCTACTACAAATACAATGAGTTCACTAAAAAACTTGTTGCAGCCGGACCCTTTAATTGGAACTTGTTTGATATTCCATGCCCCAATGGAGACCTTTTAAATAATCTCAAGATTCTATTAACAGAAATAGTTTCTCTTTATCAATGATGCACATATTTTTAATAAACTATACAAATAATTGAATTTGTTTTTTAAAAAAATTCCAATATATCAACAAAACTATCTGAAGTCACAATCTTCAGATAAGAAGCTTTTAACCACAAAAAAAAGATAAACTTTTGCAAAACCAAAACTGCATAAACAGGATGAGGTTAATTTTGAAAACTATGAAGCACGTGGTGAAACTACTAAATCAAAAGCTTGATAATATAGTTCTCCTGCTGCTGCTGCTGCTGATAGACACCATAATTGTTATTTGAAAAATCTGAAAAAATTATAAAATAGCTCCGACAATGTGTGGTAAGACTTGAACACCTATATAAATGGAGAAAAATCGTAAAATTTTTATTTTTAGATAGAATAATACTTAATAAAATTAGAAGTATCAGTGCGATATTTGCACTTGTTCGCGATAGAAAATATGAGGTAGGTAGTAAATATTCACCATATTATTCAGAAAATAAATTTTTTTACAGAATTATCGTTACATACGAAGATTTATTAAAAAGAAAATAGAGTCCGTAGCATGTGACGATCTGCCTATAGGATCACATTTTCTCTCTAATGAGAGATTTATGCGTTGGACAGATGGACTACAACTACACCCAGACGTCCAAATATGGAGGTAGTCTAGGAACCATTGCGTTCATAAAGAGGATTGAGGTTTCAAAAAGAGGATGGTGTGAAAATCTCCCTTTCTTTAAGAACTCACTAATAATAATAAATGGTTAAGATAGAATTTATGTGCGTGTCATTCATAAATTGGCTATTTTACCGAAATGATTATCCACTTAATCGCTCTTTGTACGTTGCAGCGAAAAACCATATTGCTTCAACACACAATCAGTCACTGGTTTAACTGTCTCTTACAGCTTTACTTTGACTACGAAAAATTAATTGATCCAAACTATTGATAATAATTTTTCATGAAGTTGCTGCTGTAAAATATGGGTATATACCTCATATTGTACTCACACCATTTTAAATAAGTAATTTATGTAGCGGATAAAATTGATACCTAAGGATTTTGAAATTCTCGCTGAAAAATTTGCGACATTTTCCAACATAGAGCTGGTATAGCTTTACTTCATACTTCATCTTTCAGGAAGCCAAAATTGGCCGATCGTCGTCATAGACGGAAATTGGCAAATTTTGGAATTATAACATTACAAATGGAAAATAGGGTACACGCATATTTCATATTTTGCTTAGATATTAATTTATAATGGTAAAGTTGATATCAAAGATGACTAATAATAGGAAATAAGCCAGTTTCCATTGGAAATTACATCCAAATTTTAAAATAAAATTCAAATTTTATTGCAGTCTACTATGGTGGATTGCAAGTCCTTTTGTACTTTTCTATTTATTTTAATATCTATCTATGCAAATACTACCTTGGTACATAAATAACTGTTACTGTAAACATCGAGTTGATGTTTCAGCACAAAGTCTAATTATATTCTACCTATATTATTGGAAGACCATCTATAAGTAATTTATTATAGTTTTATGCCTATAATACTCGTGTCTATGTTTATTAAGTAATCTAAATATATTTTTATTTAATTGTTAAGTCAGCTAACTGTTGAAATTAGTACGATGATCTACAGGGTGTCTACACTACGACCATGACCCGAGAATTTCCGAACGCTATCGATTTCTCGTGATGTCATATCATCTCTTGCTTCATGCTTGTTTACTTTTGTCAATGTCAATATGTCAATATTAGGTTATGTGTAGTTTTGTGTTTATATTGTAATTTAATCAACTATTAATTGCTTCATCGACATAAAAATATCATTTATATGCTTGTTTGTGACCATTACGTGTTTGCGTGTGCTTTTTTTATTTCTAAGAGTCAACGAAAGTGGACATAAATATTCGATATTTCCGAGGACATTTTAAAACTTTTGGAAGAATATATTTAATTTAATAGTTCAGTGTTCAGTGACGATTCTTGGTTCTGGTAAACTTCGCGACCCTCGGAATTTTATGTTAATTTCAGATTTGTTTGAAAGCTTACCTAAAATAAAGCAGATTAGAACAAAAATTTCGCTAGATCATCCAGTAATTACTTCAAAAATCACGATTTTAGTTCAAAAAATTGTACTTTTTCAACACCAATTCATGCTATTTCACGATAAATATTTCCACTTTAAACAGTGAAGGTTATTATCTTGAACAAAATGTCAGTCTGTTTCACACAAAAAACCGGAAGAAAATACTTAAATTTTGCCAATTTTTAGAAATATTCGTAAACATCAATATTTTCGTTTGACACTTGAGCTTATAAAATTACACACTAAAATCTTATGTCAAAGCTTATGTCTAGATATCCTAGGTTCACAAATTGGGATCAGGTGATACTTCCTAACGGCGTTGTCAAATGGTCTTAATTTTCTTTCAGCTGAATACATTGTAGTAGATTACATGAATATATCACAATATAAAATATTTTAGTTACACTTTGATCTGTGTCAGTTGGTGGGGAAGCGGTATGTGTTGAATAATGATAATTTTTTTTGCTCTAATAATTGCGAAACGTCGACCCGGCGCGCTCGCTTCGCTCACGATATCAATCAATCTATTCATAAGCATAATGACTTCCCTTCCCCTTTTTGGAAAACATCATATGGAATAAAAATCATTTTATATTCATGTCTATCTATATACAAACATGTTTATTCCCTTCCTCTTCTCGAAATATACCTACTTATCGGGACATTTAACGTTAATTTTTATATACAATATTATGTCCAAAAAAGTACATTTTCAATACATACATTTTAGATCATAAAGATAGTAAGTATATCGGTGTTATATGTGAAAAGATACATCTGAAATCTTGGTGTTATTTCCAAGCCGTAACGAGCTACGAAAATGAAAGCTGGCAACATTGCCCATTCTCCGCTCTTTCTTAAATTTGTGACCATCCGATATCAAGACAGAATTGTCAAAAATCGTCGAATATTTTTAAAAAATGGCGGATTTTTGGTACTTTCAATTGCGATTTTCTCTTTCAAAAGTGGATAATCCAAGAATTTTTGTTATTAAAACGTTCTATAACAATAGGGCTTTCTTTAAAAAAAAAATCGTTGCAAAATTCCGAGAGTCGCGAACCTCACCGGACCCCGATTCTTTAATATTTTGTGAGTGAAGATATGGCTAGCGAAGGTTTTGTTAAAGCACAAACTTGCCCAAAGTAGACTCATTTATGCTGTTTGAATTTATGAAGTCAAACAGCTGCTTTAATGCAGAGGAAATAAGAGGAGTTAAAGCATTATCGTAAGTACGATTTAAACTATGTTCTATTTATATAATATATACCAACCATATTTCGATGTGTGGTCGTAAGAAAATGATGTTTTTATGGTTGATTCCTAGACATATAGGTACATAACCTCAAATACACAAATAAGAACGTAAA
Organism: Galerucella calmariensis; assembly: GCA_910591675.1. Classification (NCBI taxonomy): domain Eukaryota; kingdom Metazoa; phylum Arthropoda; class Insecta; order Coleoptera; family Chrysomelidae; genus Galerucella; species Galerucella calmariensis. The sequence continues at coordinate 18,745 of CAJUYG010003288.1, forward strand.
CATATCGAGTGACGTCTACGGATGGGGCAGCCATCTTTATGTCGTAAAACGCGTTTTGGCGGACCTTCAAAATTTATGATTTTTAAAGTTGTTTTAAAAGTAAAGTGTATATTTTTTTGAAAAAATAGGCATGCAAGGTGTTACGAGACCTGATAAAGCGTCAATTCCCAACAAAATTTATGCCTGTACCCTATTGAAACGGAATCGATAATGAAAATACGAAAAATTCAATGGTAAGCTCAATAATTCTATATATTAATATACATATTGTGCATATTTTAACCTTAGTAATTTGTATATATTTTTTGTAGGTTTTATGGGCAACCTGTATGATTCAAAATTAAATGTGATAGGTATTTCTTTTGCAGAAACTCGGCTTTTGTTGTTGTCCTCGAACGTGAATGTAGTCTGCAGCATACAATAGTTTACTTTCCAATATTTCATTTACTTTGGAATATTCCAAATATCCTGAAAAGTATCGAATAGCTACCATGCATATTACTTTCCAAGTACGACGTAGTCTTTTTTGTCCTCGCTACTCAATGTTGAAAGCGTTTGTAGAGGTAAAAATATATAAGGTGAATTTTCACCCATTTAAAGCATCTGCATATTTTAATAGAAAAATAATTTCTTGTTATCAATTATGTATATATTATTTGAAATAAAGTTTTTTGAAAAAATTCCCATACATCCACAAAACTAACTGGAGTGACAATCTTTAGGCAAGAAACTTCAACCACAAAAACAAACACAATTTTGCAAAAACCAAAAGTGCATAAACAGGATAAGGTTATTTACTCCATGGTCAGTGGTTCTCAAACTAATTTTAAAAACTATGAAGCACAGTCGTCACATTTGCAGTATAATATTACATTGAATTAAATAACATTGGAGTACAAAAAAAAATCATGACAAGTGACATATCATTGGAAAGGGCACCTAGATACGTCTCACATATAGGCCACGTCTCATCGTCATGTGCTACGTCAAACGTCACTAAATGTATACCCATAACGTCAAATGTATTACATAATTTTATAAAAACTGACGTCTGTCAGGAGTCCCCTCAAATATCCATTTTATTCTGTTTTTAGTATTTGTTGTTAATTTTTACGGATTATTTTATTTAAGCTTATTTTTATAATGAATATTCTTGATCCGGTGCTTTTAGGAGAGACTTTTCTGGAAACTTACTATGACGTTTCTTTGAAATTGAAAAAAAAGATGAGTTGATGTGTACTAAACGCAAATGCTGATTGGTGGATCTCATATACATTCTAGAATGTATATGAAATGATATCAGCTCCCTACATTTCCATTCTGTAAACTGTGCAGAAAATGGATAATATAGGTACATGTGGGTGTAGAAAATAGTGTGTTACCTAACTAGTGCGGAAAGTGATACTTCTTCGCACTTCATTGCAGATGTCCGAGCGACGCTTTAGCGGAGTTCGGCCAGCAATTTACGCACGTGATAGGTACACTATCTTTTCTACCAGCATGCGGAAAGAAACGCAAAAGTCAACATAAATAATTATTTATTATTAAATACATATCAATAAATTAATTATCATCATTTGACATTCATTCGATGAGTCTTACACCAGGACCATTAAAAAATTATTGAAACATACGTTCCTTTACATTAGGTACAAATTATAGCAGAATTCTAATGAATTTCCTCATTTTTCAGTCATTTGGTGAACTAGAATCATACAATATATTTTTTATAGTCAAACATCAATCAATAAACAAGTTTGACCTGTGTTTATGTTCCAAATTAAATAGTAACTGTCCATGTTGAAATTATTGTAGGTGCGTTTTATATTTTAAATAATATACATATTGAATGCCATTATCATTATCTCGTGTTAATGTTGAATTCATTGGATATTTATTTTAATTCAATTGAACTGTAAACTGAAGCCTTTGATTCACTTGAAATTTAATGCTATTTAATTTTTGAAATTTATCACTTCTTATTGAAGAATAATATTCTGCTTGAACATAAATCGATTCCACAGTGCTAACAAATAATTGCCATTTATTTCAACAATAAAAAGTTCAAAACAGGAAATATCCAAAAGTTTTCAAACTGTAGTTGGAACATTTCGGAGTATCTGTTTCTCATGCAAATAGAAATGGACTAGTTCAATTGTGGGAGACGGAGATATCGAATTTCAAGTAGTAATTGATCCACTAACAAGCATACAATTTTGATGTCACTAAGGACGAGTTGTAACAATCACTTAAACCTGGTTTAATGATAATTGGTGCTTAGACTGTGGCTGATTGATGTATTTATTATCAACAATTACATCAGTCTAAACATCAGTCATCATTAAACTGAGTTTAGGTGTTTGATACAACTCGCCCTAACAACCACATAAAGAAATACAATGGAAACTTTCACTTTTCAGTACTTACAAACGCAAAATATTTTAACAGACCCGTCTGTTTTTGGAATTGTTTGAAAAAAATAATATTTTCTTTGTAGGGATTTTCTACAAGGGGTACGAAAATAGCAGACCGCTTAACTACATGGACAAATTTGATGAAATGTATATCACCTGGGCAATTTACTTCAAATCTAAAACCGAAGGAACACAAAAAACCAAAGAGACCAAAAGATCTCATTTTTGGCAGGGTAAGTTTTTCTGTCCATTTTTCATATCATTATTTAATTTTTTGGGTTGCTGAGTTAAAACTAAGTAGGTAGTAGATGTAACTTACAATCCTACTTCCTTGAAATTTCTTAGGAAACGTTGTACGAGGATTCAAACTCAAGTAATGCCGTAGCAGATTTGAACAGATGGAAAGCTGTCCAAAATTTAACTCGCAATCCACCTAAAAATTTCAAGAGAAATGATGAGAACTTCTTCTGTGGCAGCCCAGGTAACATTTGATTTTTTTTACTTGTTTCAGTGTGATAGTGTATCACAATTTAATTTCATAGTTAAATCAAGTTTCGTTTCACTGAAAATTCACTGAAAAAAATGTAGCATTTAACGTAAACAAGAATAGGTATATGTGAGAGCATTTGAGTTAACTCGTAGAAGTCGCCAGTACTTACTTATTTAATTTCGATAGCTTCATCACTGCTCCGTAATGATGCTATACTTCTTTGATCTCAAAAATATTAAACGTTTTCCAGAGATTCAACATCTCGTATGTTAAAAAGGATCAGACTACTTAGATCCATTCTTGTTGAGGAAAATATTATTCTTTTTGTCTTCTGATCGTGTCTTACAATTTGGCTCATTACATATATACCTACCTATTATTCTCTATATTTACATTTATTACAATTTTTCAGATGAACAATATGCTCATTTTGTGGTCTCTACTCACAATAAAAGGGACTTGTTCAATATAAACGATCTTTTAACAATATGTAAACTGGAATATGAACTTATTGATCTCGATTATTATAAAGACCTCTGTATTCAGAACAACAACCAGAAGTGTTGTAAACATTGGTCTTTGGCTAACTATGTTGCATTCCTGAACAAAAGGACATCTTGCTTAGCAATTACGGTAAGGTACAGCACATATTATGTCTTGCATTGAATAGGTATTTAATTTGAATTTTCATAATAATAAGAATATTGTTTTTTCTACACCCACATCTATATTATCCATTTCCTGCACAGTTTAGAGAATGGAAATGTAGGCCATATCGGTTAACTGAACGTATATGATTTCATATACA
>CAJUYG010003289.1:0-22449 GCA_910591675.1 Galerucella calmariensis
TCAACACTACTACAATACTCAGTTCAATTGATATTTATCAAGCTGGGAAGATCGCATTGATGCTGCTTTTTGTTTATTTTCCACAAAACGTGCCCGATTCACTTTGGTGTCAATGACTATTTTTTAAATTAGTGTAATTTTGTAGACCAATTTTTCCTATATGTTTTAGTATGTCCTACTTTGTTAGAGACATACATTTGATAGCTCCAACCAAAGACAATTACTTGGAAAATTCCATACTGTTATCCTTCAAGGAGGAGGCGCGTTGAAAATGAAATAAAATTGGACGCGTGATGTAATTTAGCCATCATAGGTAACTGTCTGCACTATCTTTTTAGAATTATATTTTTGCGATTCCAGTTCCATTCTTTTTCAGAATCAACTAACACTGTTCAGCATGAGAAAAAACTTCTTTTCCAATGGAATTTGGAAACAATCATATCATATAATCCAATTAGTGAATTAAAAATTCTCAAGATATCAGGAGATAATTTGGAGATGCCGGAAACTTTTTGCAAATCGTTCAGGAAGTTGTTGATTGCTTGATAATACAAAGTTGGGTTAGGTGGTCATTCGTCCGAAATAAGCCTTAAGCAATAACTAAACAAATTTTAAACAAATTGAATAGCTAGAGGAAAACTTAATCAACTACCACCAAAATCAGTGGATAGAATTTTTTTTGGCCGATGATTACGATTCCATCGGAAAAAATGAGGAAAATAATCGTACAGGCACACACTGACGAATATTTTGGATAACTGATTTTTCTTAGTAATTTAACATCTTGTTGGCGGCAGTCAAGTGCCAAAATTAGAAATTTTGAATCAAATTTCAGATAAGTGACATAAAATACATATCATGAACGAATAAATAACCATTATCATTGATAATGATAATTATTAGTAATGACAATAATCTTGCGCAGAAAGTATAGTTGGAAAATTCATCGGATACTTTATTCGTTAATAAAAATATAATCAGATCTCATGGAAATTATATTAGAAGTAAAAATGTGTGAGAACATTTTTGTATATCAATATATTTCTCAAAACAATAATTAGAAAAATGCTTTATGTTTATTTAAACTGAGCAGCCCGGAACGCTCCCCACAATAAAGCATTGAATTCAAGTTGAGATAGTTGACAAAATATATCAATTTTCATCCCCGTTTTTTTATTAAGTGTCCAATAGGGCGTGGACTTATTGAGGATCAGTAGGGGTATATGTACCAATTTTTACAATAGAATTTTTTTCCAAATAGTCTATGCTGAATGGCAACCATTTTTGGCCCAAAAACAAAAATACCAAAACAGTTAGTACTGAGGTACCAATAAAAATAAACAACTTCGTTGGATTCCATGAGTTTATAATGTTCCATCAATGGGGAATTTGCCCAAACTAAATATGGTGGATCGCAAAGAAATATTTCGGTACTTCAAATATACCGATGAGGTAGTCTCAATTTTTCCAGCCGAAATGTTAATTATTTCAAAGCTGTGCAGATGTGGAACTTCCAAAGGTGCCTATTGTGCTGTGTCAATCCTGTTATTTTGTTGGTGAATAATATATCTCAGAAAACAATTTCAGGCATCATATTCGCCCAATACCTACTCACTGTAAATTGCAGCTACGGCGAAACGTTGGCAAATGACGTCGGGATAATGTCAAAAGGACTATGGGCCGCCAGTACGACCAATGCCTGTGCGTCATAATGTATGATATCGGCGCACCGCAGGTCCAATTCCTGTATGCCAGAATAATAAACTATATCTGTGGATCATATGACCAATGCCAATATATCAGTATTCATACCTGGACATTGATTTGAGAAGGATTATTGTTTAGTTTGTCTAAATATGGGTAGAATAGCCCATATATCGATTAGTGGCAAACTCGATTAAATACACTCCTCGCGTCAAATTCGTCCACCCACCTGAAGTTGTCCTCAGCCATGTCATAATGACCGATGATGTTATTTATATTATAAATTCTTTTTTATTTTATTTTGAGTAGAAAGTGAATACTATGTGGTGGAATTGATCTTGCGGTTGCACTTTGTCTCTCGAGGGTGTACGCTCCATTCAGTTTTCAATAGGTAGAATATCGATGGCCTAAGTGCAAAACGTCTTATCCCCAATAACTAAATTGTTTAGTGCAAACAAAAAACCGTCCTTATGGTGCAACATTTATGATCGGATTTGCGGAGCCAGTACTATTTTTCGACGAGCCGCTGGCTGTAGGAAGGCTCCCACCAATCGGAGTGTATACAATATGTCCTCCTAAGTTGGATTCATATGAAAAACTTTTTTATTATCAATTTTAGGGAAAAAAGTTATTCCTCATGGAAAGTTCTGCATTATCTAAAACCTAGAATACAGTGATACAAATTTTTCAGTCGTATACAAGGATTGTAAAAAAATATTAGCTTCACTCAAGTATGCCCTTGAATTTGACAATATCGAAAAATGATACTGAAAAAAGTTGATCATAATTAAAAACTACCCCAAGGGGTAAACTACTGAGGCAAATACTGTACAAATTGTAGAAACCACATTGGAAGTATCGAAAATACTATAAAATGTACTAGTATCATCAGAAAATACTCCTGAAAATACATGGCAAATACAGAAAATTTCTGTTAGAACATTTCTTAATCGTATATTTTTCCATCAAAATAGAAATATTGGTTTTCTTAGAAAAATACTTGGACAATACCTGAAAAATACAGAAAATAGTGAACAGATTTTCCATCAGTGGTTTGCCCCTCGATTTTCAATTATACTAATGCTTCAACATATCCAACAGTTTTCGATATTGTCAAATTTGAAGGTATTTTACTGTGATGAAACTTATTTTTTTGACAAACCTCGTATACGACTGAAAAATTTGGTATTTGATGACTGTATTATGGGTTTCAGAGAAACTCTTGTCCTGTCAAGAATTTTCATTGTTTTCTTGTCGTTTTCTTTCTTATTGTGAAATATTTCGTCTATTTTGAGTACACTTTTCTGTAATATCCGATAGACATTTGGTTGTTGATGGATTATTGCATTCCAATACTCGATGTACTTTTTCAAACCAACTATATTTGTAGGTATAATTTTTTTAGTTTTGGTAAGTGAGTGTAATGTCTGGCTCAATAGACGAATCAAAATGGATCTATCTTAGTGAAGTCCACAATATTCCATTCCCAAATACTTTTTTTGGCTGATACTTATAATATAGTGTAAGTTGAACCAATTTTGGATATAGGCCTGTGCACACTTGGTTTTGTTTGTGAAAATATAATCAGTACTTGGTGCTGTGGTCAGATATTACGTCCTTAAGGGTTTCTGATGTTTGCAGGCAATTTTTGCACTTATCGGATTGAGTATTGGGTGGTATGATGAACTCTTTGCTATAAGAATTAATGACCTTATCTTGTACAACAATTGGCTTCTGGGAAGGGAGTAACGCTAGTCAGACACTTGAGGCTTTTTTGTCAGTCAGTCTTTGGCATCTGAAGATATACTAAAATCTGTATCAGGTTATGAGGAGTGGCCTGTATCAATTTAGATATAATTCAATGAGCATTGATGTGTAATCTGTCTTTGAAAAGATTCTCGTAATCTTATAATCTATCGCGAATGTGAGTTGACACAGTCAATAGAACTTCTTTTTTTCCCTATTATTATTTATTATCATTCCAAGTATGCACTTGCTCAGCACTTGCTGGTAATGTTCACCTATCCCGAGCGTGTGTGAACGCAAATGAGATTAGGCTTGGAAGTCACATATTTAGAAATTTACGGACAGTGTGACAGGTATTTAGAATGGCAGCCTTCTGCAGATCGATGTATGTATTTTTGTGTAGACCTAATTTGGTGAGGCTATCTTGTAGAGTTTTGGGAATTAGTCCCGTAGATGAAACGATGATCGGTACCACCTCTATTTTATCTGCATGCCACATCTGTCTTACCTCAATTGCAAGATCGGTATATTTTGCAATTTTCTCGTTGTATTTGTCCAGAATATTGTTATTATTGGGTACAGCAACATCCACCAGATAAACCGAGTTAGCTTTTTTATCCACAACTACAATATCAGGCCGGTTATTCGTCACCCGTCTATCGGTGATAATTGACCTATCGTAGTATAGTCTAAAATCAGCATTCTCTAGCACCGAATTCGGATGGTACTTGTAATATGGGGTGTAGGTGTTAACTAATCCAAATTTGTTGGCCAACTTCTGATGGATGATGTTGCAAAGTTGATTGTGCCTACGTAGGTAATCAATGTTAGCTAAGGCTGAACATCCCGACGTAATGTGTTGTATCGTCTCTGTTGTTTGTTGGCACCTTCTGCACTTGTCCGTAGCGATGTTTGGATCTTTCATGACAAATTTCTTGTAATTGTTGGTATTAATTACTTGGTCTTGAATTGCCATCATAAATCCTTCTGTTTCTGGAAAAAATGTTCCATCAGATAGCCACTTATTTGATGCTTCCTTGTCGATATGAGGTTGATTGAGGTCGTGATGATGTCGACCATGAAGCGCTTTCTGGGCCCACTCCACCTGTTTGTCAGAATCTGTAACGATTCCAAGTCCAAGTCTATTATTATTATTATTATTATTATTATTATTATTATTATTATTATTATTATTAATATTACTACACCTACGAGTACAATAAGGTCTTCGATTATATATAATATATTGTAATGAGCTTATGAGGCTTACAGCTTACAAGTATAGCAGTAGGAAACTCAAATCTTCAAGCATATAAGAGAACACAATACATGGTAACTTTGGAAAGCAACAGACTACTGTTACAATAATATATGACAATAATTTGGGGTGAGTTGCAGGGAGGTGAAGATTCAAAGTAAATAGTTATAATTAATTTTATATCCTAAAACAATTTAGAAATTCGGGAAAGCAACTCAACCAAACGTTGGAAATAAATGCTATTTTGTCTGACATAAAGGTGTATCGAGGAAGAGAAATGAAGTTTTAAAATGGAATAAAGAATACAAGGTAGGCACATGAAATATTTTTCTACATGTTCATGGAACTAATTTTAGATTGTATCAAGAGTTGAGAGTTTTTATTTGATGGAAATTCGGGTTTGAAATAATGAACAGAATCAAATGATACTTTTAGGAAAATTTGAATGTGAAGTGCCTTCCAATTCCCAATATTCAGGACAATATTTGTTGATATTGAGAAAAAGATAATTTCAACTCAACTTGCATATTGTAAAAATGTTAGGATTTCATGAATTTAAATAAAAATCAACTTAGTTGCCTGAGAAATTTGCTCCCATAAGAAATGCATTGGTAAGCAACAGTCAATCCATCCCAAATCGCCTAACAGTGAAGACGTTCGCTGGAGATATAGAAAAAAACAAATGAATAGATGAAAATCTTCCTATTCGTCAAGCTGATTTGGAAAACTTGGTATGGTACACGACACTGATGAATACTGAGTGAAATTTTTGACACAATTCGTGAGTATTCGTTTCCTTGAATTGGGGAACTTTTAAGAGAAGTTAAAAAGCATGCCGTAATGACAATAATAGACATTTTATTTATTGTGCCGTTATTAGTATTTCTTCCACATAGCCTTGAGAAAGGTACAAAGAGATAAACAATATTATTTCAATATTGAATGAACTCAGAATAGGTGTACACATTGGAATAGTTCACTCACTTAATATGAAGAAGCGTTTCACCAACAGATACATTGATCGTCTGTTTTAATTTGGTATCTTCCATTTCATCTTCTATAGACATACTGACTACAGACATCATTAAAATATTTGACCTTGACATTCCGTTACCATTTTGAGTGGTGATGAGCAATATATTATTAAATGCAGACGATTGTAAAATAATCAATATTGCAAGATATTGAGTGTATTTTGATTATCTATCAATTTAAACTTACCAAAGAATGTTTGCTGTTTGAATAAAATGATTTTGTGGTTTTGTTAGAAATTGTGTTAATTATTAAAACAAATTTCTATCGAGATCATATTTGCTCTGAGAAGGCTGGAAGAAGAAGATAACACAGCTGCTTATCTCATAGGCGTAGCGAACAAATTTTTCGCAGGACACTTTGGGAAAAAAATAAAAAAAGGGGGAGAGAAGGAAAAGGATCAATGATAAGAGCTGTTAGGTGTTGTCATATTCAGTTCACAGTAATCTCGAAATTTGCGAACAAGCCGCCCGAGGTTTTGAGTACCAAGAGTTCACATGCATAAAATAGAAGGTTTCATTGACTTGTGTAAAGATTTTATTAATTCTCAATCCATTTTTTTTGTAAGTTCACTGGGCAATATTTATATACAGAGTGATCCAACTGGCGTCTAGATTGACTCATAAATCCAATTCAAATGGAATAAATATTACTGAACCATTTGAAACATAGCAAAGGTGGGATATAATATTTGATAATGAATTTTAATTGAAAAAAATCAATAAATAGCCCCATAAATGAATATAACGCTACAATATATTAATACAAGTTATACGCAACCTCTCAGATAACCGCCTACGAAAGAAACGTCATTCGGCCAGTTTATATTAAACATTTAGCACTGCTGCTTCAATAATGTGTATCGATAAATATTTTTCCATGACCCATGAAATCTATATTAAGTTTGAAAAAAGGTTAACCAATGTATCTTGTGATTCATTCAGCATTATTCGTGGATTTCGTTCAATTTTCTGTACTAGTGCATTTTATTTGCTCGTTTTTCAGATTTATGTGAGTGGCATTCATTACACCTGGTAGGATAGTCTTTCCGGAAAATTTTTGTGGAAGTGTGTGCAATGATTTCAACTTGCTATTTCCTCGCTGTAGAAAAGGTAACGTTCTATTCAACGTGACATTCGCTTAACATAAATTTTTGTTGGAATGGTTCTTGATCTTATTAGGTAATAAAAATGGAAATGCGGGAAGGAAGATGGCCATAAACATACTTAGATTTTGTAGATAAGGTGAGAGCATGTAAATGTTTTAAAATATTTATGGTGAATAATACTTTTTGGAATAATAAACAAGAGGGTGGACTGCAAGATACAAATTAAATAAGAAAATTGGTTATCTTGATTGAAGCTTGAAATGATAGTACAGCTCGCTCTTTTTACCGCATGAATGAAATTGCTCAAACGACATTTGAAAAATAGGAGAGGTGTATTATAGTGAGTCTGAGGACAAACCTGTTAACCGATTTTTTAAATCTATTAGTTCCAACCATGATACACACTGAACTCAGTATCTATACCATTTGTCATGAAAAATTTGGAGTATTGATTTCAACGGATGATAACTGCAGCCAGATGGGTCGACTCCCGCGAGATAACTGAAATTTGAGTTGTTGGAGTTATTTCCAGAATTTTTGTGTCTCACGTCATCACAACCATTATGGAATGAGATACAAACAGTGGTGGTACAGTTGTTGATGTCATACTTCGCACTTCCTGATTTTTCTCTTCCTCCTCGTTGAAATAATATAACCAAATAAATAATCCCACATTTGTGTGAATGTAGATCCAGATTATTTAGATAGGTATCACACTGGCAACACAGGATCTGAAACATGAAGTGAAATATTGGAGAATATTGAGTGAACTATCTCTCTTCGATCATAAAATCATAACATTTACGTTAGAAATGAGACAAATCTGCGATAAGACCCAAAAGTAATCCAATAAAAGTGGACTGGGCTAACTACAATATCTGTCTGAGAAAAAACCCAGCATATATCCAGAGGAAATGAAGGACTAGCACCATCTCCATCTGGAAGATTACCTTAAGTACCTGAACAGGGCAATAATAGATGCATTTTAATCGATCCGCCCTCTTAATCAACAAAAGAGCAGCAAAGATGCACCCTGGTGAAATGAACATCTGTCAGAATTAAGAGCTTGAACCCAAGACCATTTCAATGGAGCAAAACTCACCGGAGACAGGCAGAGATACACTTAGGTGAGAAACACCTACTACAAGAAGATTAGAAAAACTTGAATGAATAGCCTCAGGAAATTCTGTGAGAATATAAATAACACATCACCTGGTGTGGCCAGACATAACAAAGTCATGGCAACAAGTAAAGTCAGACAGAAGCTAGACGGTACATGTAGCGAAAATGAGGAGGGAAGAGTGCGGGTTCCAGTATAATCTCATTTTATAATATAATATAATATAATAATTTATTTATTTACACATAATTCAAAAAAAATACATAGATACATAAATACATAAGATAAACAAAACGACGTTATGTGAAATAAATAAATACATACACTTGCGAAACCTATAAGGCTTGTTTGCAAGGAAATAATACTATACTATAAGACTTATACTAGGTGACAAGTAAATAATAATATGTAATACATAATAATTAATAGAAATTTATAATGTAATTGAAGATTAATAAAATAGAAAAAGATTAATGGAATAGAATAGAAATTGATAGAAACATTATTAATCATTATTTTCGATAAGATTGTGAATAGCGTGTCTATTTGTTTCGGAAATATATTCATGGAGTTTTAGAGTTAGTACCTTTACAGAAGATTCACATTTTATTTGTTGGGGTATAGCATTATATAGCTTAGGTCCAAGAAACAAAAAGCTTCTTTGTCCAGCTGTTTTTTTCATTGCTGGATTCAGGTAAGTATATTTGTTTCTTGTCGCATAATTGTGAGTTTGAATTTGCAGATTTGATTTAAGTTTATGTTGTTTTAATACCGCTTTTTTTAAATATAATTGTCTAACGTCTAATATTTTCGTTTCAGTATATAAAAGTTCACTGTTATATCTTCTTGTTTTTCCAAGAAGGATTTTGAGGAATATTTTTTGCGAAACCTGGAGAATGTTACAGTAAGTCTTCGCCACTCCACCCCAGCTGATTAGACCGTAAATTAGGTGAGATTCAACTAAACTTCGATAAACCATTAGTTTTTGTTTATATTGTAGATGATATGAGATATGTTTAAATTTATAGAATATACACCTCAATTTTTGAGCTAAGTAGTTAATATGATTATCCCATCTAAGATGTGGGTCTATCATAATTCCTAAATATTTTATTTGTTTTGCAGGTTGAATATTGGTATTTTTTTGGACATTAATGGTGTAGTTCGGAAGATCTGGCTCTAGGGATGCAAAAGGCAGGTAAACAGTTTTTTTATAATTGATTGAAAGAAGCCCAAAGTCAAACCACTGTTTTATACAAATTAAATCATTTTCAATTTTTAACTTTAAATCGTACCAATTCTGATCACTGTATATCAGAACTGTATCGTCTGCAAAACTGATGATTTTACTGTTACTTTGAACCACATATAGGTTATTTAAATAGATACTAAATAAAACAGGGCCCAGAACCGTACCTTGTGGTACACCACACGTAACTGTTTGTTCTTTACTGCATTTATTACCCACTCTTACTTTCTGAGATCGGTTTGTTAGATAACTTTTGAAAAAAGCATGTGCTGTACCTCTAACTCCAATGTCTTCTAGTGTTTCCAAAAGAAGGCAGTGCATGGTCCACGGTGTCGAAGGCTTTTGTTAAGTCTAGGAAGACCGCAATTGTAGGTAAACCCTCATCAATATTTTTGTATAAAGTATTTATTACTTCCAGTAGAGCATCATCAGTGGACTTGCACTTTTGGAAACCAAATTGAGACCTTGACATTAGCTGGTATTTGTCTAGAAATGTATTAAGCCGTGCATTAATCACTTTTTCTAGTATTTTTGCTAAACAAGTTATTAATGATATTGGTCTGTAGTTTGTCATCTCGTCTTTCTTTCCACTTTTATAAATAGGTTTTATGATCGATGTCTTGAAAGCTGAAGGAAATTGTCCTATTTCTAATGACTTATTTATTATAATCATTAGCGGATATGCAATATAATCCGAAATCTGAGCGTTTCAGCTTTTATTCCATCCCAACCCGGTGCTTTTTTATTCTTAAGTTCACTAATTATATTTTTTATTTCTGTAATGCTGGTTGGCGTAAAAAAGATGGAATCACAATTCATAATTTTCTTTTCATTGTAATTTATTGGTTGTTGTATGGTACTTGCTAGATTTCGTCCTATATTTACAAAAAAAGTATTAAACATTTCAGAAATTATCTCAGCTTTATTTACTGTTTTTCCGTTGTTGTCCTTAATATTTGTAATTTCCGTGTTTTCTGTTTTTTTTTTATATTGAGTTTACTACATTCCATATTTTTTTTGACGAATTTTGTTCCTTTTCTACCAGTTTATTATAATAATTATTTTTAGCAGTGATGATTAATTTATTTAGTACCTTTTTGTAATCTGTATATTCTTTTTTTACCGTATTATTTAGAGGATTTATTTTTGATTTTTTATACATTTCATTTTTTTTGTTAACGGATTTTATGAGAGATGGTGTGATCAAATTTTTTATTTTTCTTAAGTTATTCTTAATCTTTGTATACGTTGTTGACTGCCTAATATTATCTTGGATAGTGCTAACTAATTTATCAGTTGCGGAGTCCAAATTTAAATTAAGAATAATATCATTCCAGTCAGTATTTTGAAATCTATATATCAGTTTATTCTTATCTATCTGGGCAAAATATTTAGATTTAAAGATTATAGGTGGATCTTTTTCAGGAAGAATCAGTTGTAGCATTACGGTATAATGATCTGTTATAGATGTGTTGATTGTTAGAGGAATTAAATTATCATAAAAATTATCACTCTTAGAATGTATAAATATATGATCCAGACATGTATTTGAATATTTTTGAACTCTTGTTGGAACATTAATAGCTGATTGATAACCGCATTCGCTTAAGACGTCTAAGTAATTTCTCTTGTTATCATTTTCGGTTAATAGATCAATATTAATGTCCCCAACAAAAAGTTTGAAATCACAATTTTCAGTTTGTTTTTCTAAAACGTCATTTAACTCCTCAATAAACGAGTCGACTTTGTTTTCAGGAGCTGGGGATCTATAGAAAGCATTTATAATAAATGATTTATTTCTAAAATGGGCTTTTATTTCAATTAGTGAGCTACCGCTTAAATCAAGTAAACTATGCGACTTATAAAGTTCAGATTTTATATATACAATGACCCCATCATTTTGGTTGAGTTTTCCGTAGTTATATAGAGTTCGGTAACCATCAATATTATAAAGTGATAAGTCTGGAATAAAACGAGTTTCTGTTAGGACAATACATTCAATTTTTGTTTCTAAGCCCTCTATAAAGATTCGAAATTCATCAAAGTTACAAGAGATGATACGAATATTATTGTGAATTATTTTAAAATTAGTATTGTTGTCGTTTATTTTTAGGACCTTCTTGGCTTCCTCTGATGATTGCAAAGGAAATGTTTCTATCTCTTCTATTTTGAAATCACGTATAAAATCATCCATTTACATAAGTATTTACAGTTTAATATAAGTGTTAAGATATGGATATAAATATAATATTTGATGTGTTACTGATTTATTCAATACAATTTTTTAGGACTATAATATAAAACTGGACATTCATTAAAAAATATAAAATTTATCTGCCGAAATTAATATTAAAAACGTTGACATTCAAAACACTTCAACTAGATACCTATTATTAACGATAAAAATTAAAAAAAACTTGATAATAAAATTGATTGTTCTCCAAAACAAGTACCATAGAAGTAAAATTAGTACGTGTGGTTAGCTTATAAAATTTAATTAAATTTAGTTATTAAATATTGTAATGAATATAACTGAGCTTTTATTTTCTTAAATTTTTTTTTACGCCCTAGGTATTTAGTCTTGCTGATTGTCTTTGAGCTAGTTTTGGCTCTAGCTGCGTTTTCTTGTTTGATGGTAATTGTTCTTCTTTCTCTTCGTTATCTGGTGTTTTTCTTTTCTGTACCTTTGGAAGAATTTCTGTTTTGTCTTCCTCCCGTGTTTTTGGAAAACTGCTGTTTGATAATGCTGTACCTATACAATTATTCTCTTTAGTAGAGTTTATTTCTAAGTCCTTATAAGAGAATGCTTCTCCTTCCACAAACAAAGTGCTTTTGTATATATGTGCTTTTTTATTTTCGTTTTTAGCTTGTTTTAAGTGTTGTACCAATAATTTATTCTCTTTTCTCTCTTCCTGGGATAGATCTTCTGCAATTACAATACCTGATCCTTTCAGTTTTTTGCAGTTTTTCAAAATATTTTTTTTGGTCAATGCTGTCAGAAATTTTACTACTATTGGTTTATTCGACTGTGATTTTCCAATTGTATAAATATCGTTAATTTCAGTGTTTTTGAGGTTCAATTGAAGTTTCGAATTCAACAAATTTGTTGTAAAGTTTACTAAATCACCTGTCTGGTAATTGCTGTTGAAGACAATGATGTTATTTGAAGTAATTTTCTTTTCCAGATATTTGATTTTGTTTTTTAGTTCTTTCACTTTTTCTTCTACTTTAGTAGTTCTAATTTGTTCAGAGGTTATTAGTTTATTTATAGTTTGAATTTGTTCGTTCAAATTGTGTGTTATTGTTTCAGTTTGTTTTTTATTCTGCCGCTCAATAATACTTGTTAACTGTTGAATAGCTTCTTCTGTTAAAGACATTCTGAATGTAAATTTTTGTTCATCACCCGGACTAATTGTTTTTTCTCTCATTCACCTTGCTCCAAAGTTTTTTTTTCAAGAAATTATGTAGCTTTTATATAGAAATTCGATAACTTACTGTCTAATAGATACACTGTCCAATTTTCAAAATTTTTCGGTCACTTTATACCACTTTTCCAGTAACTTTTATATAGATCGTTTTAAGACGTGTTTTCTTGTCAACACACATTTTCCTGGGATTAACAAAGAAGGGGAGATAATCTTCACGAGAATCAATTGGCTATTTAAGCACTGAGTTCTGGTGAAATCAGTTCCAAAATGGTGTGGAGATACCTAGGCATACTTAATAAACTGGGCAAAAACACTGTGGATTCCAGGACACACTGGAATAGGAGGAAATAGAATAGCAGATGGACTAGCAAAGAGGGGGGCTGAAACACCCTTCTACGGTTTCAGCTCCAATATAATATTGAAAGAAATTGGCGAAGCCAAGAAGAGAGAAGATCCAACCATTGGAAATCTCTGGTGGAAATTAGACAATCAAAGACTCTGATTGGTGACTTCAACCCATTGAGATCAAATAAATGCATAAGTCAGAGTGAAACTGCACCATGAGCTTTAACGGGGATCCTAACGGGTTCCTGAAAAAGCTTGAAATAGTGGAGGGAAAAGAATGTAGATTCTGTGGCATAAAAGAAGGGACCTCATACTTGCGATTTGCACCGTAATTCAGAATCCCAGGGCACAACACCTAGTAGAGTATTGAATAGAGGAGACACCGTTACCTAAGTAGTCAAAACCTGCAGATATCCTGAAATTTCTTATGTAAATAGGACTAAGGAAACTACCTGTCTCTGAGACTTTCCTTAGAAGCTGAGCAAAAGAAAGAGGGCACAAAAGATCTTCTAGGTCTCAGTGGATGTCTCCAATTTGGATACACCGATTTTTGCGAATGAATACGAAACAGTCAAGTGAACAACGACAATGTGTAGTTTAGGTATAAATAAAAGTTATGAACGTGATGAAAACCAAATCTTATAACTTGAATGGCGGAGTACTTGGAATGAAGATTTAATACTTAAGGCTGCACAATTTGGCAATGGCGGAACTTTTGAATATCAATTTCTTAATTCACACCTTATTAATGATGGAAGAATCATATAATGTGAACTAGTTATGTAAGAGAATAAGATAGACACACAGATTATTACCTGCATATACAAATGTAGTATTAAGATTGGATTGAATCACATTAACCTTAATTATTTCACTGTTAGCACTTCGAAAACCTATGTACAGGTCACATTCTACATAAGAATTTGTTCACTTTCGTTCAATAACAAGTAATATTCGTCTGTTATTTTGTCCTAACGGTATGAAACTAAATCATTCATTTTTTGAATTTCCTACTCATGCCATATCTCAATTGTAGTTCATCGAGTATTTTACCAGATGTCATCTCTAAGGGTAATGTCACATGAGACTATAATATATTGAATTTGTTATATTTATTCTTTGAGTATACAACATTATACTTTTACAACATGTTTCCTATGAATCTCAAGAGTCAATTAATCATATTAGTTCAAAACTTGCCTCAAGTAATTTTCAAAATGAAATTTTTAACCAATGCGGTGTCCGGATCAAATTACTGCAAATAAATTGTGAATTAGCTTAATTTGACAGCAAAGTATTTGAAGCAGCGTTGCCAAACTCAAAATATTATCAGTAATTTGCCGAAAATCTACATTTTATTTCTAAATTTAGCCGCTAAAAGTGGACTACCACGTAATTGAGTTCTGAAGAAATCAGGGTTGTCTCGTTAAATCTATCTGTTCCATTTACGTATATTTACACTGATAAAAATGCAACCGGTACATTAAAGTATGTTTAGAAGATTCATGGAATTGAATTGTTCAGAACCTATGGATTTTTCTCCCGTTTTTCTATGCTCGGAATCTAGTTGGAATCTATTTAAATTTGTCTACCTCTCGTATTAGTTCATTGTCTACATTACTTATTTTCCCTTTACAATTACAAATTTAATACACTACCACATTTGCCGTTTTTATCAAAAAAATTACTAAATATATTCTGTACGTTCCTTGTGGCATTACTTATTCTTTTTTTCTCTTATTTTTTCGGGAATCAAACTACAATAATATTTTTATATTTTTTTATTTCGACGTTTCTGGACGAGCTGGAACGCTACCGTTGTCAAGATAAATTAGTAATTAAATAACTTTTGGTACCTATCTGACACAACGAAAAACTACCAAAACGTCGAAATAAAAAAATTTGAAAACATTATTGTGGTTTGATTCCCAAAAAAATGAGAGAAAAAAGTAAAATTACTGTTACTGTAGGTATCATTTCAGAATAGATACCTACAACTTTCGAATGTGATAAAGGAAAGGAAATGTAGGGAAAGCTAAAATTTTTTCAAAGAAAATTAATTTCTTCCACCCATGTCTACATTCCCAAGTCTGAATATAAATCAAACACTCAGGTTTTCATACTGGTACTTATGGTCGTAGCTCATTTAAATAATATTACAATAATTATAACGTATACACACAGCTTCAGTTTTGAAGTACAAAATTATATCTCTTCCAAATTCTTCTCTCTCGCTTTTAATCCTTCTGGAATATCCCTATATATAATTTCTGGAATAATACATTGATGACTAGAATTATATAAACCGATTATGAGATTATTGACGAAAATATCACTTCATTTGAGTTGAAGGTCATTGTGTAGGGCTATATTTAGACAGGGTAACTACCTACCTACCTACTTATTGTAAGAGGTTTGTTTTTGTTCACTCAATTCCGCTAAACAATTGGCAACGGCGTATTGTAAAATATTTTCTTACCGTCTAGACGCATATTGCCATCTATGTATATACATTAGAAGTCACAGTTTCATGTTATGAAATTTGAGGGCGGTGTGGCAGCCTTAAACGGCAATTTGCACCGGTTCCACTTCACATTTATGTGGACAATTTTTTTCTTTTCAATATGACTAGCAGAGAATATATTTCTGGATGCGCTTGCCACAAACAAAACGTCTTGAACTGCAATCTCTATTCAATCAGCTCTGTTGTCAGTGGTCAAGGTGAAATTTGTTGTACCAGTCCAAATTGCCACTAGATGATTCTGTATTCTGTTCATCAACACCTTTTTTCTTGTTGTTTGTAGGAATTAGCAGAACTTGACCAATGGTTTTATTTCAAACATTGAGATTAATTCGAATTATTTCGATTCGATAATTTATTCCAGCACTAAAAAATATCATGCTCATGTATGTCAATAACCCCGGTTCAAGTGGTCTTCCTTTAATTTATACGGGTGGAGGATGAGAAAAAAAGAATTTTTCATATTAGTTTCATATTAATTTTGGTACCCGAGCTTTCTAGGCCAACGATCACAGGGTGGTACTTATTCGGAGTTTGACAATTTGGTAGTAGTTTAGTGATTAGCTGAAGTAATGTTGAAAAATTTCATGGAGACAACGAAAAACTTGTTGAAAACAACCCAAGTTCACCAATATTCAAAAAGGAAGTTAAAACGTTTTAAGATCCAAATTGGGATAAGATAAGATTCTATTACGCTAAGACTCGAAATCTTAACTCTCTTAGTTCGCAAAATGTTGGTGGAAAAAGCCGACTTTCAACATATACCTCAAAACTAAATATAGTTAACATTATAATTTACTCCAACTTTCTATAAACAAATCGTCAAAATATGATAAAGTCATAATTGAGAAAACTCCCTCGAGTTATCCACATTAGAAAAGAAACTGTCAAGGCGTCTAGCGTTGGACCAATGTGTAAACCGAAATTTATAAAAATATAGTGAAGTACTGAACCACAGCTAAGATTTTCCAAGTCAATTCCAACCGTATATAACATAAAAATATAGTGAAGTACTAAACTATAGCCAAGATTTTCCGAGTCAATTCCAACATTCCAACCGCATATAACATAAAAATATAGTGAAGTACTTAACTACAGCTAAGATTTTCCGAGTCAATTCCAACCGCATATAATATAAAAGTACCATTAAAATTACAAATAGGTTAAAAACTCTCTTAGATCTTGTAATATAAAATATAACCAATAACTACAGCAGATAAGGTTTACCCAAATCCAAAAGCAGTTCACTAGAATCGAGTCCCAGGATACATCCTATGGGGTGAAATTGCAGCTCAAATGTCCAGTAGATCCAATCCATGCATCATTCATATTCCCAGAAACATCCGTAACGCAAAATTATCCAGTTACTCGGTAGTCCTTCAATCCAGTATTATTTAAATTCCATATATATAAGGGGAAGGGAAAAAAACCTACAGGGAACAAATTCGAATAAGAATTTATACAGTATCCCAATTTCTGAAGACCCCCCCGTAGTTATAAACTTAACAAAACCAAAAATGAATATCTCGCATATTCAATTGCAAAAATATTTAATGATTAAAAAAACTGTTCTCGATATGAAAATAATGACATCGGCTAACAAAACTTCGTTCAGTTTCAATATATGTCCTTAAGTGACCAAGAGTTCCCACTAAGAGTGAAATCAAAATTTCCATCGCAATATGCACCCCCCAAAAAATTGAATTTGCTACCTTCCATACAGCACACATTTTCGCTGTAGAATGATAATAACCCCCAGGGAAAGAAAATAATAAATAAATAATACTAAAATCATCAGTAATATCCATATAGGATACCCCCGTAGGTCTTGTGGCTTCGTACATTCGTACATAAAATACTAAATGACAATTAGACATATATTTTTAGACTAACACTATATGACAATGAAGGCCTTTTTTCCTTCACCGCGGCAGCACACAGAAATCTTAGTAATAAACAAGATATGTATCCAAAATAAACACAGATGGAGGAAAAACTTCTACATACTGGTTAACTCACATACTTGAAAACAATACGAATCAATTGCTGGCTTGATTCGACTTTTCGTACCAAACTTCACTGTATTTGCTGAAAAGCAGCCTATATAAATTAATCAATAGATTAAGCATATTATATTATGTCATCTATTATCAGTTCAATCGCTACCGTCCGCAAAATGTAAACAATAGTTGATAATTATTATGCATAAGTCTCCTTTTAAAATTGTCAGAGAGCTTGCCAAGTAAACAATTTCTCCCGATGACGGGAGAAAGAAAACCAGCAACTAGATATAGTCATTGAATAATAAAAAAATATTATTACTCCCTACTAAATTATATAAACCAAACAAAATTGTCAGCAAATAAACCATTTATAGCATCATTTAAATTTATAGTGTAAGCTCACTTTTCAACTTGTGAAAGGGTTATCCCTTGGAAGGTTAACAAAACTTCCGTCTCCTTCTGGTGAACTAATTACACAAAAACAAGCTCCATTGGTATTCGTCAAAAAGGTATGGTCATCAAAATCGGTAGGTAATTTAAAATTACTCCTTTATTGAACTTGCTTGAACCAAAAAAAATCTATCATGCCAAATCGTTCAAGCCTGATTACAACGCCCTAAGAATGAAATAGAATGACTGTCTTTTTCTACAGAAAAACAATTTTTTTGTTCTAGTGGAAAAGCAATAGACGCCGTACTCACCAAGTAGTATTACAAAATCCTCCGAAGAGATGTGGACCTAGCCTTCCAAAAACAACACATTCCAAGAATCTATATAAAGGCTTAAAGCCTGGATTATCCACATTAATATGGCTAAAAAAATATATGCCCATTCAATAGGATGTCACAAAGACACATTTGTATTTTACAGGCCACGAAACTAACATCGAAACGGTCAAAGTCAAAAAGAACGGAGTTATTTTGAAATCTTAAATAGACAAAATTTTGGATATTCCTATCCTTGTCACTCCAATGGGTTTTCGAAGAATCTATCTTGCTTCTAATCTCAATACCAGAACCTAATTAACGAGTAATCCCAACCAATTCGCC
The DNA here is from genome assembly GCA_910591675.1 of Galerucella calmariensis. Lineage (NCBI taxonomy): Eukaryota > Metazoa > Arthropoda > Insecta > Coleoptera > Chrysomelidae > Galerucella > Galerucella calmariensis. The sequence goes on from CAJUYG010003289.1 coordinate 18,564, forward strand.
AACCAAACAAATAATTGAAAACCGATCCCGACGGAACATGAAAATTCCGCTGGCAAGCTGGATGGAACAAAAAGAACGAGTACTTTTTCTTCGTCAAATATACATTAGTTTGTATTAACATAAAATATTTTCCAGTCTCTTATCGAAAATGAAAACTAGATAAGTGATAAAGTTATACCAACTAGGTAGGTTGATTCATGGTTCACTAAATATTGTATTAAGCTGTGACAAATTATACGCGGAGACCATAAGCGTCACAAACCGGCAGTTGGGGCAAATTTTAGGAGGAAAATTCCAATGTAAAATAGAAACGTTACAAAACACAAATAGAGAGTTTAAAACAATAAATACCTAACTATCTTACCAGATTTCCTCAAAAAAAAAAAACGAAAAGCATAATAAGCCAGTACAAAATATCTTCGAACTCACCATACAAAATACATAAGCATTGTCACAAAAAATAATTGGAAAAAACATATTCAATTGGAATCCTTCTTCCAAAATCTTGCTTGGACTTTTCCATTGGAATGTATAAGCGACAAGATGGTAAATTCGAGAGATTAAACTAAAATATATATTTTCATCTATTTATAAAACATCCGTATAAATTCAAATAATTGCTGAGAAGATTTTCGTGAAATTCTGTTGAATCAGGATATTGAGTTAATCGTACAATGCTGTAATGGAATTCTCGCTTTGAAAAATAAAAGTCTATCTTACAAATGGACCCTTTTCTTTTTAAACATATCCGAGTCTCGTCTGAAGCATAAGCGCGATCAGCCCACTTAAAGTTTTTCGAGTCCCAAATTGAGTTTTTTCTCTCCACAAACGACCAATCAATAACCTCGCTTTAATTCTCAGTGGCACTAACCGATATATTTTCCCTCCCATTTTCCGATTCCAGAAACGTTGAATTATCTCGAGAATGTGGTTTTTACATGGCGCAATAACAAACAGAACGACGTGATAACAATACGATTTCATTGGAAGAAACTCCACCTTTCTCTAAATTGAACTTATATCGATCTTTTAAAATAATTAGGATTTCAAATTCGAACTACAAACTTTTCAACGCGCGATTTTCTCATTTTCCATGTCAAGATTCGGAGTTTTGTGAAAAGATCTGAAAAAACATGGAGCAAATGGGACTTTCAGATTGGTATTTCAATTTAATATGTAGCCTACGATATATCAGATTGGGATAATTCATGATCCAAATTATAAGACACTTAAACTTTTAAATGCTATCTAGAAGAAAATCTGAGAATGGGGAATGTGAAGTATCTATTTGTTCATTTTTGCGGTTAACTGATAATTGGCGTCATCAGTAAGAGGCTTAGAGACCTCGGCTCATAAGCCTTCAGGCTTTTTGTATTCTTTGCTGTGCCGTTTATGTGAAAGGTGCTCCTGAGAGGAATCCTTTCTTGGATGCTGTATTCCTAGGAGTATATATCTCCAATGAGACAACGCTTTAGATTCGAAGATAATGCGAGAGGCTGTTTCCTCCTCTTCCTTGCAGAACCTACAGATATGTCCTCTCTATATATGCATGTGCTTCCTCAGGGTACAGTGACCGGTGAGTGATCCCGCTACTCCCTTTAGCACGTGCAGCAGTTTTTTGATCTCCCAAATACTAGTTTGGGACCGATAAATGCAATTTTGGAGACTAGCTTTGCTAGGGTGTCTGCCTTTTTATAGCCCACAATAGCATTGTGCCCCAAGATCCACTTTATAATGACTATAAGTATCGGTTCCTTCATGCCAGTTCCCATTACATTCCAGTCTGTATTCAGTAATTCTCGCTTCTACTTCAACATGAAGAGCAAAAGGTGGAATATTGAGAATTGCTTTTCATAGCACCCGTAATGCACAGACAGGCAAGCCTCAGAAGTTTTGATAGCTCCAGTTCGGCTTTTCTCTGATCTGATTTTGACCACCAAACTAAGGCTCCGTAGGCAACCATGGGTCGCACTTTACTTGTGTACAGCCAGTACATCCATGGATCCTATCGCCATTAAGGCCATTTTCACTTTATTGGTTTTGTCATGTACGTATAAGTTCCAGGTCATGACTATACCCAGATACTTGACTCCCTGGCTTAGATAAAGCTGCACGTTAAAAAGGATTGGCAGTTTCAATCTCTCAAGCTTCTTTCTCTGGTGATGGGAGCGCCGGTTGTAGTATCCTATAATCTATGTACTATATATATTCATAGGTATGAGATCGTTACACCATTTATCATTTTGTAATATCAATGTTCACTGTCAATGTCAAACTCAGTTCCTGCTTAATAAAGCCTATTCACGACGGTTTTCCGTTATTTATTACAATTTATTGAGCAAGAATAATAAAATGACAAAATTCTAAGCCGGACCGATTTGATGTAGATCCGAATTCTCCCAAAGCTGCCCTCTAATGGTCACACTGGAAAACTACCTTTGAAAATTTCAATTCACCTGTCTCAGGTATTATTCACGAGGAGTGAAAATCATAAGAAGAGAAAAGTGGTCTATTTTTCTCAAACTATTAACAAATTCACATATTTAGATGCTTACCCACTTCCGAACATTGAAGTTGTAGTCCGCGCTGTTGCAAAATATGCTATATTTAGTACTATAGATCTCCAGAGTGCTTACCACCCGGTACCAATACAAGAAGAAGAAAAGGTTATATCAGTTTCGAGGAATACCTTTTGAAGTCACTAATGGAGTTGCTTGCTTTTAGAGGGTTATAGATAATATTATAAAATTGGAAAACCTAAAAAGTGTACATGCATGATATTACTATTTGCGGAATAAATCAAGCACAACATGATTACAATTTTCATAAATTCATGCAAGTTGTAAAGAAGTACAATTTCACAATTACTGAAAAAAAAGTTAATATTCACAAAAATCCCTTAAACTTCTTGGATATTTAATCGAAAACCAAACTCTAAAACCCGACCCTGAAAGACTTGTACCTCTAATAAAACTGCCACTATCTCAAAACTCTCAATCGCTTAAAAGTGATATTGGTATGTTTTCTCACTATTCAAAATGTATTCCTCGTTTCTCGGGAGAAATCCATCGATTAGTTACCATCAAAAATTCCCCTTGTCGCTGAGACGGATGCGTCTGACCATTCTATTGCTGCGATTCTCAGTCAAGAACGAAGACCTGTAGCTTTTTCTCAAGGACATTAACAAGTTGTGGAAGAAATCATTATTCCGTTAAAAAAGAGGCATATGCTATAGAAAAGATTATAAGGTGGCGTCTAGAATTATCCTGTTGAAGTTTCGATATTCAGTATCGGCAAGGAACTGACAATGTGGTACCTGATACTTTTTCGAGAGTTCTCCTCACAACTACTACCAATTTATCTTCAATTAATTCACATCAAGCTCAATGCCATCCTGAGATTACCCGAATGGTACATTATATAAGATCTCGTAATTCATTTATTTATTTATTTATTTATTTATTTATTTCATTACAGAAGCAAACAGGTTTCCCTTATTCTATGCAACTGTGGTTACAAATTATAACTTAATACAACGCATGCATATTGCTTATTAGACAAAAACGACTGAATGTACACACAAGACTAATTCTCCAATATTAAATCTGCAATAGATATTTTAAATTGACTCGGAGTAATTCCTAGCAGTCCAGTGTCTAGATTATCACTCAAGCTATTGTATAGCTGACATATTTTATCTAGCGAGTTTATTGAAGGTGTTAAGAATAAATAATTCCTAGGACGGGTTCGATGATAGGGTACGTAGAAATTTAATTGACTGAGAAGATCAGCTGAGCCTATTAAATTGTTGCACAACTTATAAAGAAAAATTAATTCTAGACGTTTTCTCCTGCATACTAATTTATCAATACTAAACTCTGACCTT